>RJWJ010046709.1:0-11253 GCA_004363605.1 Indri indri
TATCTTTCCATGCCTGTTTGTCATTGTCACCTTTCAGGAATCTGGGAGTGGGAGAGGAACAGGGCAGGAGGCAGGACAGAGAACTAACATTTATTCCCTTGCAACAAAATTGTATGGAATGTTCACCATGTGTCAGGCACTGAGAGCACAACAGACATTAATTAGACAAATAATGGGAATGTGAACAACTAATTACGAAATGTATTCTCTAGTTATAATCAGGTAAGTACTATAAAGCAGCAGTTCCCAACCCTTTTGGCACCAGGGACCCATTTCATGGTAGACAATTTTTCCACAGTCCCCAAGCTTTTTGGCACCAGGGATCAGTTTTGTGGAACACAATTTTTCCACAGACAGGGGTGGGGAATGGTTTCAGGATGATTCAAGTGCATTACATTTATTGTGCACTTTATTTCTATTATTATCACATTGTCACTTGCCACTCACTGACAGGGTTTTGATATGAGTCTGCAAGCAATTGATTTATTATGGTCTCTGTGCAGTCAAACGTCTCTGCTAATGATAATCTGTATTTAGCAGCCGCTCCCCAGGGCTAGCATCACTGCCTCAGCTCCCCCTCAGATCATCAAGTATTTGATTCTCATAAAGAGTGTGCAACCTAGATCCCGCGCATGCGCGGTTTACAGCAGGGTTCACACTCCTATGAGAATCTAATGCCACTGCTGATCTGACAGGAGGTGGAGCTCAGGCAGTGATGCAAGCAATGGGGAGTGGCTGTAAATATAGATGAAGCTTTGCTGCTGCTCACCTCCTGCTGTGTGGCCCAGTTCCTAACAGGCCACGGACTGGTACTGGTCTGCAGCCCAGGGGTTGGGGACCACAGCCATAATATAAAGGATAAACACAATGTGTTGTAAGGGTGTATATCAGAGGTGCAACAAAGGAAACGCACAGGTGACCAGTCAGATTATGTTGGGTGTTAAAATAGAGATATGAAAATCTGCTATAAAGAAACAAACAATTAATTTAATCCAAGGTTGGAGAGTTTAGAGGTGGCTTCACAGACATTTGTGCTAAGTCCTTAGGGAATGCGTAGAGTTTCAGTAGGGAAGTAGGAGGCAGGAAGGGTGTTCTGCACAGGGAAAGTAATAAGCAAAGGCACACCTGCCTGAACGTGCATTAGCGCATTTGGGCAAGGATGAGTTTCAAAGTGGATCTGAAGTGTGAGTTCATGGTAGGAAGTGGTGGAAAGGTGGTTGGGGTCAGGACATGGGTCATAAAACGTTTCCGAGTAACACGATCTGATAGGCTCATCAGAATGAACACTGTGGCTTAAAGAGCAAATGGACTGGAGGTTTGCTTGACTGTGGTTCCTCAAACTCAACAGGTCCAATACTGAATTAATCCCCAACCCTTCTCCAGGGCTGACCTATCAGATCCAATCAATCTTCAGGCCTGCCAATTTTACCCGCTAAGGTACCTCATGTGTCTGTGTCCTCTTCTCTCCATTGCCACTGTCATTGCCGTAGCCTAGGCTCTCATCTCTGTCCTGAGCGTTGCATTAGCCTCCGACATGCTCCCCCGCTCACAGTCTAGCCCTCTTCAAATTCACCCTCTCCACTGCTGACAGCGTGATGTTTCTAGCAGGCAGCATTGATTTGTGTCACTCCCCCACTCAAAATTCTTCAGCAGCTCTCTATTATCCACACAATAAAAACTGGAAGCCCTTAGCATAGCTCATAGGAACTTTCACTGTAGGACTGGCCCCAAATCGCACCTGCTGCACCCACTTTAGCCCTTCACACTTGAGCACTGTGGAGCCATGTGTGGGTCTCCACAAACACCAAGTTTTCTCAGGCCCCTGTGCCTGTGAACATGCCATCGCCTCCGCCTTGGATGCCGCCTTTTCCTGCCCCCTTATCCACCTGCAAACTTCTCCTCATGAGTCAGGTCTCAGCCTAACGGGCACCTCCTCTGTGAAGCCCTCCCCGACCCCCTCCAGGCAGCATTAGGGATGCCTGCATTTTGGACTGGGCTGCATTTTGCTCATTTCTTCATTACCAAAACAATCTTGTTTGTTTCTTTCCCCATATGCTGGTCTTCTTTCCTTCTTGTGTGTCTGTACCCAATGCCTACCATGGTGCTCTTAGATGCTCAAGAAATATTTATAAGGAAAGGGAGGGAAGGATGGAAAGATGGAAAAAGGGAATGCCATGGAATACTACTCAGCCATAAAAAAGACGGTGATCTAATACCTCTAATATGAACCTGGATGGAACTGGAGACCATTCTTCTAAGCAATGTATCACAAGAATGGAAAAACAAACACCACATATACTCACCATTAAATTAGAGCTAATCGATCAACACTTACGTGCACATATGGAAGTAAAACTCAACAGAAATCAAGCAGGAGGGATGGGGAGGAGGGGATGGGTGAATTCACACCTGACGGGCACAACGCACACTATGTGGGGGACGGGCACATTTATAACTTTGACTCAAACGGTACAAAAGCAATTTATGTAACCAAATGTTTTTACCTCTATAATATTCTGAAATAAAAATTAAAAAAAAGAAAAGGGAGTAAAATAGGGAGGGGTGGAGGGAGGAAAGGAAGAATGGGATTTAGGAAAGAAGGGAGGGAAAGGGGGAGAGAGGAAAGTGGGCCTGAAGGTGGTGAGAGGCGAAGGTGCTGGTTTGCCCTTGGCCTCCACTTTTTCACCAGCTGGGCCCCATCCCAACTCAGCGGCTGCATTTCAGAAAGAGAAGTGATAATGGACAGAATTTGAAGTGTTCCAGAAAGTAGTTCCAGAAATCAAACAAAGAAAAGAGCAAACACACACATACAACATCGATCATTTTTGGATTTTAAACCATAACGCAAATGTCACTGGCAGTGGACTGTCTGTGCAAAAAACTAGAAAAGAAACTGCTTCATGACAAAATTGGCTTCTAAAGCAATCTACTGCTTGAGAAAACAGTAAAATCTCTGTGTTTTATGTGGCGAGTCTATAAGCCAAATCTCTCTTGGAGGACCAATGAAAGAGATTGAAAATATAATTGAAATCCCAAGCACATTCTGGAAAGAAGAAAAGGGGGAAAAAAAAAAAAAAAACAGTCCCAAAGGCAGGCCTGAACTAACTGCTGGCAGGCTGAGAAACAGAGATTTAGATGGACAAGCCTAGTAAGACAGAGGTTCCTTCGCGCTGCCCCAGGATAGCACCTCCCCAGAAGCAGACTGTCCTCTTGTACGTTGTGTCCCGACTTCTCAAGATTCCTGGGTATTTACACTTACAAAGCAGAAGGAGGAGTGGAACCCAGGCCCCTTCTCCCAGCATGGCACCTCTGGCTTGGAGTCTTGAAAAGGCACATTTCGTGTTTTCTCTGTTGGACTGCCACCACCTCGGCCACCCCGCAGGGCAGTCTGTTCTCCCCCAGGTCTCCATCTCTCTGACTTCCTTGAAAACAAGTAGTCTGGGGCCCTGGCTCCTGCCTCCCTTTCTCAAGTCATCCCCGGGGACTCATCCTCAATGATCAGAACAGGAGTGGGCTGTGGGAAACCCAAGTTGGCAATAGGGTTACTAGTTCTGGTGGGATTCTCAAGCTCAGGAGAGCCCCCTTCCTCATCTCTCCAGACTCCAACCCACCCAGGATGACCCCTCTAAACAAGGAAGGCAGATTTCTCACTGGCTATAAAAATTCGTCCTTCAGGTGCCTCAAAAATGGCCAGTTTTGATTCCATACCCTTGAAGTTTTCCCCTCAGCATTGGCCATGCTCTCTCTATCCTGTTGGGTTCCCTGCAGCATGTTTGATAGCTGTCGAGGTTGGTTTTGCCTGTGTATGAAACCTTCGTTCCTTCTCACTGCTCCTCCATACCACCGATGTATAAGTAGGATGAGTCACCTAGGATATCTCTCCCCACATTTTGAAAGCAGCTAAAGAGCTGAATATAAAAATGACCAGCAGCCAGACCATCTGTTGAAATAGAACCCTGACCTGTAATTTGCAGCAACCAGTCCAGGAAAACAAACCACAGCCTCTGTAGGAATTGGCCCCAAAGGGTCAGAACTTAGCAACTGACAGCTTCCCTAATTTTGCCCTCACTTCCAACTTAGGGCCAACTGCAGAAAGCCAAACATGCTCCCTAACCAAGCATGTGGGATGTCCACTTTTAGTTAGCTGCCTACAGCTCCCTCTTGCCACCAGCCTCCCTGGTCAGACCTCACCTGAAGCCTTCCCTTTTTCCACTCTACAGCTCTCCCACTCCCCGCTGCCTTGAGTCTGGGCCAAATGCAAGTGCTGGTGGCTGACTCCATTATAGCAAGCTCCAAATAAATACTCTGTACTGGTTCTCCTCTGGGTGGTCTCCACTTATTTTCACACAGCTGACTGTAAAGCAAAGCACAAGAATTAAAAACCAGATTGAACGACTCCATTTCTATGAAGTCCACAAACAGGCAAAAGGAATGTATGATGGCAGAAACAAGGAAGTAGCTGGCAGTGTGTGTGCAGGGGTGGGGGTGAGGTTGGCGAGGGGGTGGGTGCATTGACTGGAAAGGGTCATCAGGAAACTTTCTAGAGGGTGGAAAATGTTCTATATCTTATTTTGAGTGATGGTGACATGGCGCCTAGAGTTGTCAAAACCCATTGAGCTGAATGCTTAAGATCTGTGCGTTTTACAGTATGTAAATTATACCTTTTGGTAGGCAACCTTTAAGATGATCCTCATGCCTGGCATTCACATTCTTGTGTAATACTCTCCCCTGGCGTGTGGGCTGGACATAGCGACTCACTTCTAACAAACATTTGGCAAAAGTGATGGGTTGTCACTTCTGAGATGAGATTACCAAAAGCCTATGGCTTTCAGGGGTTGTCTCTGGCTCTCTTGTTGCCTCGCTTGCTCACTGGGGCCAGGCCAGGTGCCCTGTTGTGAACTACCCTATGGAGAGGCCTGGATGCCTCTGCCCAGCAGGCAGCAAGAACCAGAGGCCTGGCAGCTGCCACACGTGCGAGCTGGAAGCGGATCTTCCCCCAGTGGAGCCCTGAGAGGAGATCATAGCCCCTGCTGGTATCGTGACAGCAGCCTGTGAGAGACCCTGAGCTGGAGCCACCCAGCAAGGCTGGGCCTAGTTTCCTAACCCACAGGAACTGTGAAATGACAAGCATGTGTTGTTTAAAGCCAACCAGGTTTTCGAGTAACTTGTCTGCTGTCTATGACATTTTTCAAAATGCTCATTAGAAAGAAAGGGAAGCACAGCGCTGAGCAGCACCTGCTTCTGTTCTCCGCCGTGCTGAGAGGATCTGCTCCGACCACTGAGATTCACTTGCCCACCCAAGTCTTTCCCTGGAAAGTCTTCTTCCAGAATACCAGTTTTACCCTGTAAAAATAAGTAGGACGTATGGGAACACTCATAAAAGACCTTCTCCCAGGCATGGGAGGAGCTAGTCTGTACATTCTGTCATGGGAGCCTTCCCAGCTCTGAGTGCACGTGGAATTCAAACCTCCCGATGCCTGGCAAGGCTCACCGAGGGGCTGTCTCTCCACTCAGATGGATGGTCTTTTCCCTGGAGTCTGCCTCTCATGTCCCCACCTCCTTCAGCTGGCGAAGACAAGGAGAGATGCAGCCTCCTTGGCCAGCATCACCTTTGCCAAGGGATAGTGCAGACAGTGTGGACTTTGGAACTACACAGACCTGGGTTCAAATCTCAGGTTCAGCTTTATGAGTTGGGTGAGTTTGGTAGATCATGAATCCTCTCTGAGGTTCTCAGGAACCTCATCTAAGAAATTAAGAGAACTCTTACCATGATGAATTACTGTAATAATTAGAGACACCTCAAACGTGGATGAGTCTCAGATGCATTATGCTAAGGGAAAGAAGCTGGACTGAAAAGCCTACACTATGTGACCTTCTGGGAAAGACAAAACTATAGGCACAGAAAACAAGTCAGTGGATGCCAGAGGTGAGGGGTGGTAGAAATGGACTACAAAAGGCACAAGAGAATTGTTGAGGGCGATGAAACTATTCTGTATCTTGATTATAGTGCTGGCCACACAAATGTATGTGTTTGTCAAAATCAACAGAACTGTACACTAAATAGGATGAATTTTACTGTATATAAATTATACCTCAATAAACCTGCTTTTAAAAATAATGCGAGGAAATAAAATGTGCAGACACAGTTTCTCTCACTCTAGCCCAAGACAGCCGTCTAGGCTTAGTCACAGCTCTGAGCTTGCTGAGGTTACTCAAGGTGCTATACAAACCAAGCTTGTCATTCCTCAAACCCTCCCTCCTCAACCCCTAGGACTGTCTGCCAACTCCTCCCTGCCTGGTGGAAAGCATTGCTCTAGGGTACACGGACTCAGCCCTGGGAGGGCTGGGTGCGACCAAGTGTAGCATCCCAGTGGGTGCTAGAGCCCGTATGACCGTCCACACCATTGAAACAACGGTAAAGTCCTGCCCTGTTCTTCAAGATTCCATCAGCTAACAAGGGAACCTTGAGAGTCAGTCATTCTCATCAGTCACCAGCATCTATGCAAATACATATTTTTTTTTTACTCTGAACCAGCAAATACAATGTTGGCACAACTGCAGAGCAACGACTTACAAATCAAATGTATCCATTACATGTAACCTACTAGCAAGGTGATGAATTTCTCCTCCCTTGCACCAGGGAGATAAGGAGCTGGAATTGTGAGTTTTTAATCAAACCAGCAAATGGGAAATAAAACAGAATGTAGCAATGATGGCTGTTAATTTCCTTGAAGTTTCCAAGGGGTTGGGTCCTACTAGAAGCCTTCATTTCTATGGAAACCACAAAAGGCAGTTTGGACAAAAGCAAATGAAACCAGGGAAAGGAAGGCCTGGGCAAGACTTAATTCCTACATTTGCCAGATGGAAGACTTGGGAGTTTTCAAGGCTTGGGAGGCAAATGCTCGCATTACCCGGCCCTGGCAAAGGCATCTCTCAGCCTGGCGGCAGGTGGTAGCCTAGATGTCCCAGCTTCTTTAGGACTGAGGGCTGCTATGGAAACCCAGTGAGACTTGTTTGGGTGGGGCAGGGCAAAAGCACAGGTAGGAGAAAAGACAAAAGGGAGGGGAAGAATATGCTCACCCAGGAAGTATTAATAGTTCCTGACACCACATAATTGAGATGGCACCCGTCCTCTGCATCCCAACGGTGCCCTGCACGTGTCTCCATTGTAACACAGATCACTCTATTGTAATAGCCTGCTTGCTTGTCTCCACCACTGGATTCTTCATTCAGAATAACAATGGATAGAATATTTTATTATGTTAATAGAATCTAGCTCAGGGCTCAGCCCCCCTAATAACAACTATAGTCATGTATCACTTAATGGTAGGGACACATTCTGAGAAATGCATCATTATGCAATTTTATCAGTGTGTGAACATCATAGAGTGTACTTATACAAACCTAGATGGCATAGCCTACTACACACTTAGGTTATGTGGTACAGCCTATTGCTCTTAGGCTGCAAACCTGTACCACATGTTACCGTACTGACTAGCATGCGCAATTGTAATACAGTAAGTATTTGTGTACCTGAACATCTAAATAGAAAAGGTACAGTAAAAATACAGTGTAAAAGATAAAAAATGGTACACCTATATAGACCACTTACCACGAATGGAGCTTGCCGGACTGAAAATTGCTCTGGGTGAGTCAGTGAGTGAGTGGTGAGTGAATGTGAGGGCCTAGGACACTAGTGTTCACTACTATTGACTTTATGAACACTGTACACTTAGACTACACTGAATTTATAAAAAATATTTTTCTTTTTTTGATAATAAATTAACCTTGCCTTACTGTAACTGTTTTACATTATAAACTTTTAACTTTTTGACTCTTTTGTAATAACATTTAGCTTAAAACTCAAACACACCATACAGCTGTACAAAAATATTTTCATTTTTTAATGTCCTTATTCTATAAGTTTTTTTCTATTTAATTTTTTTTTTTTTTTACTTTTTAAAATTTTTTGTTAAAAACTAAGACACTAACACACACATTAGTCTAGGCCTACAGAGGGTCAGGATCATCAACATCACTGTCTTCCACCTCCACATCTTGTCCCACTGGAAGTTCTTCAGGGGCAATAACAGGCATGGAGTTGTCATCTCCTATGGTAACAATGCCTTCTTCAGGAATACCTCCTCAAGGACCTGCCTGAAGCTGTTTTACAGTTGATTTTTTCTATATAAGTAGAAGGAGTACAATTCAACGACAAAAAGCATTGTACTTACATAAGTCAATAACAGTGGTTTATTATCATTATCAAGTATTATGCACTATACATAATTATATGTGCTAGACTTTTATACAACTGGCAGGGCAGTAGGTTTGTTTACACGAGCATCACCCTAAACACGTGAGTGATGCATTTTGCTATAACATTGTAATGGCTGCAGCGTCACTAAACAATAGGAATTCTTCAGCTCCATTATAATCTTATGGGACCACTGTTGCATTAATATATGCAGTCCATTGTGACTGTGGACACACACACACACACATGTGCATGTGAGCCCCAGAAGTCCATCCCCTGCTACCTTCTCCCCTGAGGGGTATAATTGACCAGACACAGTATGTCCTACTTCCCCCTCTCCTTGTCTCTCTGTCTCCCCAAAGGTCCCCTAAAACTCCCGTGTTAAAAATGAAATCAGATTTGCAGAACAATTTCATAAGGAAGACAGATTAGCAAAGCCATGGTTTTAATTTCCTCTGCCACGTGGGACCTTGTCTTAATTAATTCAAAACAACGCCAGTCCCTATCAGTATCTTGTATTTTTAAAAATTGATAACAAGTGTGCCTCAGGAGCCATAGGCTAAAGTGATAAAAGCTTTTCCAAATAAGATTCAAATTATTAATGCCTGATGAAAATGTTCCCTGATGCCTAAGCAGCCTCATGCCACTTCTCTCCATAGTTTCTCCAACCAGGAGGAAACATCCTTCAGAACAAGTGTAAAAGAATCCAGAAAATCAATAAAAACGTTCCATGTATTCATGTCTAACAATCAGCTTCTTCCCCAGCATTCCTTGACATGAAGTTTCCCGAATCAGGCTCATCCTTAATTTATAAATCATAATCCCAACCTGCACAAGCTTGGATGAATTTATTGGTGACCAGCCTCTGTACTTTTCTGGAAGAAAAAAAGTGGCTCATATTCAATGCAACAAACATGCATTCTGAGCCCACTACAAGCCATGAATGGTGCCAGTATTGGTGATAGAAAAAGGACAGATGTTGTCCTATGTGCTTTCCATGTGCTTATGGTTTAGTCAAAAAGATAGATATACAAGCAAATAATAGCAAAAATATATATTTAATAGTAAGGAAGAAAGCAAAGAAATAATTCTGCTCTGGGAAGTGCATAGCAACAGGGGGAGATTGGGAAATCTTTGTAGGATTAGAGTCCCCCAAATTGAGACCTCAAGAATGAGGACCAGTCCCCTGCAATCATCAATTGAAAATTTTTACCAGTTGGAGGGGTGGAAATATCAGCTGGTTGTTTTAAGTTTTATTTCTCTGATTATTAACTAGCAAAGGTCAACATCTTTTCATATATTTATATGGCCATTTGGGTTTCCTTTGGGAATTGCCCAACTTTTTATTCTATTGAATTTTTAAAAATTATTGATTTGAAAGGGTTTGTAAGTAAATATGATGAAAACAATATCTAAGTAAGTTTTTGAATTCCTTTTCATTTATAGCAGTCTTTGCCACAGAGATGTTTCAACTATAAGGTAGTCAGTTTTAGCAACACTTTCCTTTATAGTGGATACAGCCTGTGTCTTCTCAAAACTCCACCTATACTCTAGTATGATAAAGATATTCTCTTACATTTTCTTTTTCTTACTATTTCTGAAATTCTGTCTTTATTAAACTTAGGAAAGCATTATTTGCATAGATATATGATGGGAAATGTTGTTAATCCTGCTAACATTCACTGTCCCTCGCATATACCCCTAAACCACTTGCTTCTCATTGTATCCTATTCCCTTAGCTAAATCAAAATCTGGTTAAATCCAAAAATTTGCATCCATTGTGCCTTCGCATGCAGAGTTGAGCAATGATGAAGAAAAACACAATAATCGATAACTGGTGACTCCCCAAATATCAATGAATACACTCATGTTCTTCTAAAAGACTATTTCTCCTATTTGAACATCTAACACTGCCTTCCTTAATCTCTATTTCATTTATTTGTGCTCTGATCTTTGTTATTTTTTCATTCTTTTTAATAAAAATTTAAATTTCCCAGCTAATTTTTCTATTTTTAGTAGAGATGGGGGTCTGACTCCTACTCAGCCTGGTCTTGAACTCCTGAGCTCAAGCTATCCGCCCGCCTCGGCCTCCCAGAGTGCTAGGATTACAGGCGTGAGCCACTGCACCTGGCCTGATCTTTGTTATCTTGTCGCTTTTTCTAATTTTGACTTTAGTTTGTGCTTGATTTTTAGTCCCTAGAGGTGTGACTTTAAGTTATTTACTTGAGATCTTTCTACTTTTTTGATGTAGGCATTTACTGTATAAACTTCTCTCTTAGAACTGCTTTTGCTGTATCTCATAAGGTTTGGTATGTCGTGTTTTCGTTTTTATTTGTCTCAGGGAATTATTAAGTTTTCTTTTTAATTTCTTCATTGACCCATTTGTTGTTCAGGGGCACGTTGCTTAAATTCCATGAATTTGTACATTTTCCAACATTACTTTTGTTATTGATTTCTAGTTTTATTCCATTGTGGTCAGAGAAGATACTTGATATGATTTCAATATTTTAAAATTTGTTAATACTTGTTGTGTGACCTAAGATATGGTCTATCCTGGAGAATGTTCCATGTATTGGAACTCTGATAAAAATGTATATTTTGCAGTTTGTTGGATGGACTTTTCTGTAAATGTCTGTTAGATCCATTTGGTCTAGAGTACAGTTTAACTCAAATGTTTCTTTGTTGATTTTCTCTCTGGATGATATGTTTATTGCTGAAAGTAAGGTGTTGAAGTCTCCTGCTATTATTGTATTACAGTCAATTGCTCCCTTTCAGTCTATTAATATTTGCTTTATATACTTAGGTGCCCCAGTATTGAGTGCACGTATATTTACAATTGTTATATCCTCTGGCTGTATTGATCCTTTCATCATTATATAATGTCCTTCTTTATCTTATTCACATTTAGGTCTTTCATCTGTCTAGTATTTATTTTGTGGGTATATGATAGGGATTGATATTATCTTTAGCAATATGGTTTATTTATTAAATAATCC
>RJWJ010046710.1:0-11255 GCA_004363605.1 Indri indri
TATAAGGGAATGATCCAAGTTTGTTTTTGTATATGGATACACAATTTTTCTAATGTCATCTGTTGAAAATTCTTGTATCCTCTGCATTGCTTTTGTGCCTTTGTTAAAAATAAGTTTTCCACATATATATGGATTTACTTCTGTACTTTCTATTTTGTACTACTGACATATTTATCTATCTTTACACTGATACAATCCTGTTTTGATTATGGTAGTTTTAGGTAAATCAGGTAATATTAGTTATCCAATTTTATTCTAGTCAAAAGAACTGGAGTGGCTATGTCGATATAAAGTAGATTTCAGGGCAAAGAAATTTACCATAATTAAAAAAGGATAATACGTATATTATTTATTGTTAGTCCATTTAGGCTGCTATAACCAAAATACCATAAACTAGGTGGTTTATAACCAGAAGAAATTTATTTCTCACAGTTCTAGAGGCTGGGAAGCCCAAAGTCAAGACAATGGCAGATTCAGTGTCTGATGAGGGCATGTTTCCTGGTTCATAGATGGCCTTCTCCCTGAGTCTTTACCTGGTGGAACAGGCAAGGCAGCTCTCTGGAGCCTCTTTTATAAAGGCAGTAATATCACTCATGAGGGTGAAGCCCTCATGACGTGACCATCTCCCAAAGGCCTCACCTCCTAACAAAATCACATTGGTCATTAGGTTTCAACATATGAATTTTGCAGAGACACAAACTTTCATTCCATACCATGTACACTGGAACATATATATTAGTCACTATATATAGTGACCATAATGATATAATAAAATAATAATAATATATACAGTGACTAATATAACTATATCAAACAATATATATGTATATATATTACCATGTATATATATGTGCACATGTATGTATGTTTTTATTTAAAGAAAGGGTGGGTGAATGGATGAAAGTGAAATAAGCACAAATGAGTAATCCCTTTGGACAGCCCCAAATATTTCCAAAATGTTTAGAAGATATTTTGAAGATGGAATGGTATTTTCTATTTTAGCCTGTTCCTGGCTCACTCTTGTCTACCTGCTAATACAGCTTTCCAGTTCTTTGAAATCTCCACATTCCTCCACTATTTCTGGGAGTCCTTAGAGTTTTTCACATGTGTTCATGAACAAGAACATGCAGCTGCTACATAGCACCTTTGTCTCATCCCACTCTTTCTCCTTTCTCACTAAGCTCTAGCTCACTGGCCTCCTCTCTGTTTCTTGACCACAGTGAAATTGTTCCTGCCTAAGTATCCTTCCTTTTATTGGGTGGCTTCTGCCTAGAACAATCATCTATAGGTCTTCAGCGGTTGGCCCTTTTTTGTCTTTTAAGTACCTGTTCAAACATCACCTCTCCATTGAGGCCTTGCCTAACTACCTCCCCTAAGGTAGCCCCAATTCCCTCTCAGTTGTTCAGCACATCACCCTGCCTATTCCCTTCTTAGTACTTATCACCATCTGTAGTTATCCCAATTTATTTATTCCTCTGTTTATTTTCCATCTCCCCCTACTACGTAAGTTCTTTGAGGATGAGATCCTAACAGACTTGTTCATTGTTATGCCAAAAACATTGAATGGTATCTAACATAGGGTAGGTAGTTATTAAAAATTGTTAAATGAATGAATTTATCTGTCTTGCACACCAGGCTATGTGTTCTATAAGCACTAGATCAAGGTCTGTTTTGCTCATTACTGTATTTCCTCATACAGAGAATATACTTGATGAATATGTGCCGAATAAAAGTAAAAGCATAATAGTAAGTCAAGAGTTATAAAGTAGGAACGTGATAAAAAACCCAAAAGAATCAGACATTTTTGACCAGATGGTAACTTTAGCAGCCTCCTCTATCTGTGGGTCCGTGAGCCTGCATCTAGCTCTGATAGAACCAGGCAAACGCTAGTGAAATGCAAGTTTCCCAAGGTCTCACCAGCCTATCAGTGTATTCAGGGTCACATGAAGACTACTCAGATTTCAGGGCCTATTTCCGCTATCTGAGCTGGTCCTCAGCACCCAAGACGTTCCCCTTCAGCATTTCTGAGAGTCCCCGTAGAGTGTCTCACTCATGATTAGGAACAAATCGAGCCTTACTGATGCTCTCACTGCCTTGTGGACACCACATGACTCCTCCAAGATTCACTACTGTTCTTCTAGGTCCTATTCCTCCTACTCCTCCAAGCATCTCATGCTTCTGCAAACCCTGTTGCTGCCCCACTGACCACAAAAGACTTTACCACACTTCATGCATTTCTTGGAAGTTCACAGCAACAAAGCTTGGTGATCTGTCGCAAATGGGGGAGTTACCTCTCTTCCCTTTGTAACTTTTAATCTGAGGGGTTGCAAACACTGCAGTATGTTTGTATATGTCTTATTGTTTTATAGAGTGTTCAGTAAATGCTTTTTCAGCTTTTACTTATGGCTGTTACTTTGCCTAGGACCCAAACATGAATCTATGGGACTTGGCTGGAACGGATGTGAGTGACAGTCACAAAGCTATACTGAGAACCTGTTTTCTCTGCTGATGACTAAGGGTATGTTACCAGGGAGCTCGTTGTGCCTTCCTCCTTCTACCTGTAGGATGAATTATCTCCCAGGAGACTCTACACATCCCCCTCCTCAATAAGACTTCTGTCGGAGTAGCTCACAATTTACCCCAAATGCCTAGTAGCCCAAGCAGGAGACCAAGCTCAAGCTCTTTCCCATAGGTTCTTCAGGCTCCAGGAAAATAGGCCGGCTCCACAACTTCCCCAGACATGCTTGGACGGGCCTGAACCTGTGGGAGCTCCAGCCCAGATTCAAGCTGAAACTCTGCTATCCGGACACACAAGAAAATCTTCAAGTGACAAGCCTTCAAATCACATAAAGCCACCCCACACCCTTGGCAATAAAGGCATCCAGCAGCAGCAGAGGCCATGAGATGACAGCAAGAGCAACTTAAAGGCCATGGAAGGGAATACAGAAGCCAACCACCCCACAGGATACTCTGCTAAGAGCAGAAAGGAATTTGGGCTCCCAATAATTCTGCTGAAATTCACCCATGATACTCCTCGAACTGGGAACACAGGTTACTTGTTATTATATAAGTGTATAGACTTGAAGGGTATATACATCATTAAAATAGTTGCTATGTTTGGATGATAGAATTGTGGTGCTTTTTCTAAATAAAGTTTAATTTGTATATTTCACTACTCTGTTTTCACAATTAAAGGACAAAGAAAAAAATGAAGACTGCTGTTATATATTTGTGAACCTAACCATTCCAAGATCATCCACACAGAAATAACCTCTTGTTCAAGCCAAGAATTAGTAATTAATTCTCTCTAATCTCTTGTTCATTTTGTGAATTTTTGTGTTAAAAGCTCATAACATAGAAACAGCAGAATCTCAGTTCACAAATTAAGAAGTGCAAGAACTAGCGTATTTTTTCATAATCTATAAATCACTTGAAATCCAACTCTGTGTCCCATTCTTAAAGGATGGTAGGAAATTTAGTAGTAATTGGGGCTCCACCCACCCAAGGCTGTACCTTGCATCTCGCGTATCACTAAGACTCAGGAGGGTCCCAGTCATGAATCATTGATTCACACTGGTATCCTCTGAAATGCCAGGACATTTCCAGGGGCTCTGCTGCTTTGGTCCACATCCAGGACACTGGAATCATGAGCAAGGCTGACAGTACCTGTGCTGAAGGTGTGGACTTCTGAGTGATCCCAGGAAAAAGCCAGCTCCTTTAGGGGTCATACTGTCTCTTGCCTCTGAGACAAGGAAATATTAAGGGGCTAAGGGGCTAGCCAACTGTTTGGAATTAATATTTCTCAAAATGTGATCAACATGAATCCCTAGAGAATATTTATAACAAATAACACACACAATTAACTTTACCAACATAGAGCTGTGATAATGAACATAATAAATAGTATTCTGAAATTCTAAAATAATTTCTGAAGATTAAAGAGAAGGCAAGGAATGGTTAATATTATATTTTCTAATATTTATTTATCTTTCCTGTTTTGAATTATCTTTTAATTGTATCTTCTATGAGGGGCCTGAATTAACTTGCTGTCTGAATGCAAAAAGGCTCAAGACCTTTCCTTGCTTAGTTATTTAAAAATACATTATTTGATTCTAGTATGTAGAAGCCTGAGGTTTCCTTCTTACATAATGGTCTTTTCACAATAGGAGCAGTGTCCTAAAGCTTTCCTATCATTCTCTTTTCTTTCAAAGCTTGGTAAGGGTTTGTCTCCACCTGAGCACGCAGATGCTGCAAGGCACTCATCTGGGGTGGAGGATAGACGTCACCCACACACAGCCTCTTGCACAACACAGGTCTGATTAGAGCTCCACTTGCACCATGGACATCCAGGATAGTGACAAAGTCATCTGTCAGAGGCTTACTCCCTGCTTTATCTGATAGGGCAAGGTTGTACAGGGAGTGTGCAGCAGCCCGACTAGTTCTGTTGGAACCCACAGGTGCCTGCCTCTGGGGCAAAGAAGTGGGCAAGAAGGGTCCCTTTCTTCTAAAAACAGTCAGGATGAGAAAAACTAAGAGTTGTTGCCCATTGACACTGTAGATGAGCACAGGATGGAGAGACAGAAGAAAAGCAGACATTGGTAAGATGCTAATATTTATTTTGACAACATAGGTATCTTACAGAAAATAAACCATCCGATTTTTAAAAATTGAAGGAGAGGGAAAGAGTTATAGGAGTTCAAGGGGAAAACATAGCATCCCTATATCAGTGAGTGAAATTGATGAAGTTTTTTAAAAAGTAAGTTTCTCTGGAATAGTAGTTTAATACAATTTTGATATTTGATAGTTCATGATTTAGACTCCAAAATTGTAGTCATTTGAAAAGAAATATGTCTTATTATATAATCACATCAAATAAACACATGTCAATTTATAATGATAATGGTAATCATAATAATCAAGCCTAACTTCCTGAAGGAAAATATCAGAGTGAAACAAAAAATGACAATATTCTACATTTGTAAACCACTTTACCATTTTCAAAGTACTTTCCCTTAAATGATCTCATTTGCTCCTCATGTCGGTTTGTAAGATAGGCAGCACAATTTTTTCTTTCATTATTTTACGGGGAGGAGGAGATTGAAGCCTAGACCAGTTTAGTGACTTGCCCTGGGTTATATGTTTGGGAAATACCAAAACCAAGAGTAGAACTCTGGACTTTTGCTTCCCAGTCCATTATTATTTCTGGTAGAATGATTATTCATAGCTCTACGGTTTCTGTCCCTGAATACGGCCATTAATTTCCAGAGGTGAGTAAAGTTTGTCCATAGGTAGATATAATTCGCAGTACTTACCCATATTGGGTTGACACATTTTATTGTTGTCCCTTTTAACGTATTCTTAAAATAGTATGAGGATAAAACTAATAAACAACTCAGCTTACAATTTTCCTGTGCATTCTCTATCACTCTGCAATTGTAGTTTAGTCGACAGATGTACGTTTTGAAGAGCATCACTTCTACCTACTCCACCCTTTGACCCAGTTTCTACCAAAAGTTGGCACCACAGCTCTTACATTGCACATATTGCAGAAGCTTTGAGCCTGCTTTAAACCCATCTCGGCAATTTTCAACTAGGCTATTTAAGTCACCCTGGAAAGGCCAGAAGTAGGAAGACACATGTGCAAGGACATTGTCACGTTCATTCTCTTACCTACCTACCTCCTAGGTCCGTTCCTTTCCACCCAGGAGTAAACATGCAAATGGGTTAGGGACACTATATTGGTTCACACAGACCTTGAGAGGCCATACAAACGTTGTTAGCCTCAGAAACCATGGAAGCATTAGCTGTGATGAAATTCCATGAAGAACGTCCTGTTTTACTTAGCACTCTCTGGTAACCCTGGGTCCCCTTCATGATCAGAAAAGGTCTATCCCTAACATTTGTGAGCTCTGGGGGCAAGAGTGCAAATAGAGGCCCACATATTCTTTGTCTAAATATTTAAATGTCAGACTGACAAGCTGTAAAATAAAATATGTTTCCTCCTTCTGCAACAATGGTGCATTCATAATAACAAAGTTGGAATACATGTATAAAGCTATGATTTTATGTTACTGATAGTTGGCAAAATATAAAAGACATTTGAATTTAATTATTATTCTATATTTTAGGAATTTTTGTTGATAAGCCAGCGAGGTTTAGATGAATAATAATATGAAAAAATATTATTTATAAGTTATTTATAAATTGATTTATTCCATAAATTTATTTTTCTTACTTTCATTAGGAAAATATCACTTACATTGCTCTAATTAATATTTTTATGTAATTTGTGCTCTATTGACAGTAATGAACTAAAGGATTAAAAATTTAATCGTATTCAAAGAGTACAAAATTTGAATGTATTTTCAGTAAAAATTAAAGTAAATGTAAAATTAAATTTATTTTACATATATTTTTCCAAAAAGTGATTTTTCTTTTAAAATATTCAAAATGATCTGTTAAAATTGAAAGTCAAAATACAAACTCTAATTAAAACATATGAAAATTTTTAACCAAAATTGTCTAAATAAAGTTAAATTTTTAAATTCATGTTTTGCAAATTTAAATCATATTAGTTATTTTCACAAAAATAAAGCTAGTCACAAATCTAGCATTGAATGTCCATGTAGTGGTCAATATAAGAATCAGTATCACATTTTATATATGTTGTCTAGATCAGCATTGTCCAATAGAAATTTAGTGCAAGCCACATATATACCTTTTAATTTTTTATATTAGAAGTTCTTCCACATTAGAAAAATTTTAAAATGATTAATATTAATTTTAACAACGTATTTTATTTAATATAATATATCAAAACATTATTTCAGCATGTAATCAATGTAAAAATAATTAATGAAATCTTTTGTATTCTTTTTTCGTACTAAGTCTTCAAAATTTGAAAATACACAAAAGCGTATTTTACACTTATAGCACTTCTCAGTTGGGCTAGCTGCATTTTAGATGCCCAGCAGCCACATGTGGCTAAGGCTACCATATTGAACAGCAATGTGAACTGTTCCATGTGTCAAGTATTCCTCAGTTCCCATGTTCAACTGTTGCAAATACCACATTAATTGGTGAAGCCCTTTAGACCCACAAATTGACACACAAAGAGAAGCAAGAAAATGGCTGCTCCACCCTACTGGGAATGGTAATAAGAGGAAGAACTTAACATGTTAATTGATTCGTCTTTTCTCTACCTAAGCACTTATACCTTGAAGCAGTGTCCATCTCCCTGCTTGCCCAACTCACAAACCTTCATGCAGGCAGGTGCATTTTGTTTCAAAGAACGTAGGACAATGTAATCCTAGCACTCTGGGAGGCCGAGGCGGACAGATTGTTTGAGCTCAGGAGTTCGAGACCAGCCTGAGCAAGAGCGAGACCCTGTCTCTACTAAAAAAAATAGAAAGAAATTATCTGGACAACTAAAAATATATAGAAAAAATTAGCCGGGCATGGTGGCTCATGCCTGTAGTCCCAGCTACTTGGGAGGCTGAGGCAGGAGGTTCGCTTGAGCCCAGGAGTTTGAGGTTGCTGCGAGCTAGGCTAATGCCATGGCACTCACTCTAGCCAGGGCAACAGAGTGAGACCCTGTCTCAAAAAAAAAAAAGAACGTAGGACAAGAGATTGAAGAAGCATTTCCTTGGGACCCGAATGGGGTAAGGCATGAGAGTGGATGTTTACAGGATTACAGGCTGCACTGTGCAGCACTGAGCACTAGAAGACAAGCAACAGAGATGGCAATGTGTTCATTAATTTATTTGTTGGTGTGTTTGTGAAAATCAGGGCCCAGGGAAGAGGCAATACTTGCTCAGGTTTGCAGAAGATACTCGATCCAGGCAGCCCTGGAACTGACCAGGTTTCCCTGGAGCATAGCAGAACAGGAAGGAATCAGGACAGTCCAGAATGAGATGAGTGGCAAGGCCAGGTGTGAGTGCATGGGTATGGCTGGCAAATTGTGATGACTTAGAATGTACATACTCCATTAAGTATTGCCAATCTTCTAATTTTTCCAAAGTAGCCAAATATCTAGATAGAAGATGCAAATTATTCCGGTGACATTATTATTCTATATAAATTTATTAATCTACTTATCCATCCCTCCATTTATTTATTCATTCATTCATTCATTCATCATCTTCATTGAACATCTATTCATTGCCAGACTGTTCTTAGTATCCCAGATACAAAGATGAATAGGATACAATCCCTACCCTTAAATAACTCTTAATATTGTATAGGAATCAATCCTCCTCTGAGGGCTTCTTTCTTTTCTTTCCTAGTTATTTCCTCTAAAAGTGGACACCTTTTTGTGTCGTCCTCCTCAATGCTGGTGCGATCAAGGGGGCTATTATCCATGTCAGCTTTTTCTGAGAGGCTGAAAATTGCTGTGCGGCAGCTTTGGGGCTCTCCTTTTAAGACCACTTGTTAGAGTAATTACGTATTTCTCTCACCTGATATGAAATGTCTGCATAGAAAACATGATCTAGGAAGAAGAGAGAGAAGTATTTGTTGCCAGGGGACAGATAAAAAGCCTGGAGAGAAGTTTTATACTCCTTTCCTAGTCCATGCCTTGGTAACTCTATGAGAGAGAAAATAATGTTAGTCTAATATCCAATCAAATATTAGAGAATATAGCTCATGTTGTTATTTTTAAGAACAATAAAAACAATGAGCAATTCTAAGTCATCTAAACTACATTTGTAATGGTCAAATCTGTATAATTCTTTTACATTATCTTGGTACAGGGGGAAGTTTTTTCAACATGAGAATATACTAGAGGACTATAATTTTTCCTCCATGGGAAGAAATAGTTATCAATGGTTATTTCCGTTTTGTAAGACAAAATAAATTCTAGAACATTATATATGGTTACTAAATTCAATTATTAATGAAGAGAGATATATCACTGTATCTTTTAAAAATCTTTTCAATTTCCAGTGGAGAACTTATTCTCTTTTAAGTAAATTTACTGGTGGTGAACCATTTCAGTGATGAAAAAAAAATGCCATGTTTTAAACATACTTTATTATTCATTATCTCATTTGACACAATAATTACATGAAGTAGATAGGGAAAGCATTATCTTCATTTATCAGATAAGGAGGTTAAGGCATAAAGACGCAAGAGAGTTGCCCATGCCCACACACATTAGGGCCAGAGATATAAATAGAACTGAGGTCTCCTGATTCCTGGTCCAGGATACTTTCCGTTATAACCCAGTACTCTCCTAGTTGCTCTTTATATTAATAAAATCTATGATCTGTTGCAGACAAAATGCTAAAGGAAAATCCTAGCAGTAAAGTAAGCAACCTACTGACTAGGATCTAATGAAATGTGCTCAAAATATGTTGTTTTCCTTTAATCTTACCCTTATTTATTCCAGATCAAAAATAAATAAATTCACACCACCAGAAATTTACTGAGATCAATTATTTCACAATTTTCTGCCCAACATTAATTCATATGTTATCCCTTATTTGGAAAGTTTTTGAATTATTCTAGACCAAAACCTTATGAATATTATAAGAAATGTTGCTGAATCTTTGAAAATAAAAATTTGTGAGTTTGCTGATCAATTATCTCTACCAAATAGATCTCATTACTCACAGACTTTAGTTTCTTTTTTTTTTTTTTTTTAATTTCATTACATTGAACCTGCTTGAGCACAGACTTTAGTTTTCTCAGTAAAATGATCTTCCGAGTAGGGCATGAGGACATAATATTCCTTTAACTTTCTACTTTGGCTTTATAACTAGAAGAATTTTATGATCATTTGGTCTTATTTCACTGCCAACTTCTGCAATTTAGTCTTATGTATGCTCTCCCCAGGATAACACTTTCCAACATGCCAAAAAAAAAAAAAAAAAAAAAAAAAAATTTTCTCCAAAAAATACTCGGCCCCAGATATGAAATTGACCGATGTCAATTATTTCAAAGATAAAAATAAAAGTTGAGAAGATAGCAATGTGGTAGGGAAATCACTCCTGATTAATTCTCAAAAAATGATGGGGTAGTGTGAAATAAGGTGGTAGTGGTGGGTGGGGATAGTAAGCTGGAATTGTACACACAGGTGAAAAAGAGACTGGACCTTAAAGAGTGTATATACTGAGGTCTTAACAGCGAAAAATAGCATGATTAGGTCTCTATGATCAATTACATTTAAATTATTTTCTTCGTTTTGATTTCCTTGAAAATAGTAACGTAGATAGCAACATATACAGAATACATACAGTAAAGTCTGTCACCGGAATTTTATTTACTAAAGTTTTTGAGTAAACTCAATGTATCCTGGAGATAATCACAAGTTTCCATCATAATCCCCTTCTTGCACTATTGCAAAAGCTTCCCAGCTTCCCTGTGAAAAGCGTTGCCCCCTCAAATTCATCTTTCAAACATCAAATCAAAACCATCTAAAATGTGATCTGGGCTTCTTTTATGTTTATAATCCTTTACATTGATTGTGCATAGGGAAGTACAAGCTTCCTTAACATGATGTCCCAGGGACTTTATCCTTTGGGATTTTTCACACAGATAATCCTGTTATCTGTGAATAAAAAGAGTTTTATTTTTTCCTTTTCGATCTGCATACATTTACATCCTTTTCTTGTCTTATTGCACTTGTTGAGTATGATGTTGAATAGGAGTGTTGAGAGAGAATATCTTTGCCTTGTTTATGATTTTAGGGAAAAAGTGTTCAGCTTCTCATCCTTAAGTCTGATGTCAGCTGTAAGTTTTTTGTAAATATTCTTTATCAAGTTGAGGAAGTTCCCTCTAAACTTGTGCTGAGAGCTTGTATCATGAATGCATGTTGGATTTTTTTCAAATGCTTTTTCTGCATCAGTTGATAAGATCATATGATTTTTCTTCCTTAGCCTATAGATGTGATGGATTATCCTGATTGATTTTTGAATGTTGATTGTGAATTATACTGAACCATTTTTGAACCAGCCTTGCAAAACTGGAATAAATTCCACTTGGTCTTGATATTTAATTATTTTTAAATACTGTTGGATTCAATCTGCTAATATTTTGTTGAGGATTTTTATATCCATTTTATTTGAGACTTTGGGCTGTAGTTTTCCTTTCTTACAATACCTTTATCTGATTTTGGTATTGGCGTAATGGTGACATCATAAAACGAGCTAGGAAGTGTTCCCTCTGCTTCTGTAATATCTTCTAGAAGAGATTGTGGAGAATTGTATCTTCCTTAAATGTTGATAGAATTCACAAATGAAACTATCTGGACCTGG
>RJWJ010046711.1:0-11244 GCA_004363605.1 Indri indri
GCCTCCCAGAGTGCTAGGATTACAGGCGTGAGCCACCATGCCTGGCCTATAATTTGAGTTTTGTCACTTAATCTTTCCAAGCACCAAATCCTTAGCTTCTTTCTGCAGCAGCCACAAAATTCTACAGATTTGTACTTACACCTCATTGGTTTCCAGTGTGAGACGTCTGTCAGATTGCTGGCTGGGCAGAAACACTCACACGGTGTTCCACTTACTTCTATGGACACACTCATCACCATTTCTGAGTATCTGCTCCTATATTTTGTATTTATACCTCCCATGTTTCTTCCATTATATTTGTTATACAAATAAGAGCTTTTTCTTTTGCTCTCACTCTGTTTTATAAATGTATTATTGATATTTTTATCATACAAACTTACATATTTTAGAAATATTAACAAATTCATAAGAGAACAAAAAATTAAAACCATCATGTGGAGATAATCATTTTGGCATATATTCTTCTCAACTTTTTCCTTGACAAAAATGAAATTATACTACCTATAGAGACCTATTTATTTGAAATAAATACATATGGCCATTTATCTTGTCAAATATTTATCTAATTATTATTTTGAATGACTATTTAGGATTCCAGGGCATGGAAGTACTATAATTTATTTGTCCAGTTGCCTAGTTTTAAATATTTAGGTTGCTTCTATTTTTCACTATCAGAAACTGTCTTCTGTATAAATACTAGAGCATATAATTATTTTTCTTGAAGTTACATTGTCGCTCAAAGAGACTGCATATTTTTAAGGATTTGATACTATTCCTAAATTTACTTTTTAAAAAACTATGCCAACTTGCACTATTACCAATATATAAGAGGACTTATTTCTCCATCCTTTCCCCACCACGACATAGCATAGAGTCATTCTTTTAAATC
The DNA here is from genome assembly GCA_004363605.1 of Indri indri. Taxonomy (NCBI): domain Eukaryota; kingdom Metazoa; phylum Chordata; class Mammalia; order Primates; family Indriidae; genus Indri; species Indri indri. The sequence goes on from RJWJ010046711.1 coordinate 890, forward strand.
TCTGTTAAACTCATGGGCAAAAAGGGTACATTCTCTTTATTTGCATTTTTTGATTACTAATAAGATTACGTATTTTTGTATATTTACCTTGTCTTCATTATTCACCTGTGTATGGCAAACACCATTTCAGTCATATTTTCTTAAGTCATCTATACATGCTAACCCTGCCAGAAATCTAGCAAATCTTTCCATTCTTTGGGTTTGACGTCTTCTTTAAGCAAATCCCTAGTATGTATCGGCTGATAGCTGGAAATTGGTGGCTGAGTGGGAGGCAGGAATTAGGTTTCCTGTGAAAGAAGATACATGTCTCCCATATACGCCAGGGGCACATGGGACCATGGGTGCCATTCTCTTCCTCTCTCCTTTTTTCCAATTCCGTTATCCTTTCTTTTTCCCCTCAGCCTCCCTGTATTCTAGGCTTCCAAATTACATTCACTGACTAGCTCCACTGGCCTTAAAAGGGAGTTCATTCTTGAATTTAAATACATTTGCAGACTTGATAGTCAATATCAGTAATTCACTTGACTCTAATGCAAGCTCAATTCTTTGTGAGAACGTAAGACTATGTGCTCCTCACTAATCATAAGAAATGAATGTTATCAGAATTAACATATTAGAGGAGTGGTTCTCAAAGTGTGTCCCCTCCCTACTATCAGCATTACTGGGAAACTTGTGAGAATACAAATTATCAGGCTTCACCCCAGATCTCCTGAATCTTGGTAGGGCCCAGCAAGCAGGTTCAACATCATTCAGGTGCTTGTAATGCATGCTAAAGCAGGAGAAGCACCAGATCATGGCATTTTCATCAATGAAAAATGGTGATTACCATCAATTATAATCCACTGTTAGAACCTTAGAATGCATCCTGCTGGGACTCTGATTACCATTTGTTTCTATAGTAAACCATCCATTCTTTCATGAGGGCCTGGAAAGTTTCCAGATCCACATGGGGGTCTCTCTTCTCAGGATCCAGCACATTCCACAGCTCCTCAAGGCCACTGTCTTCAGAATCCTGGCTATGTGTTTGTCTCAGGTAATCCATTATTTTGGCCACTCTGACTGAGCCTTAGGAAGAAGAAAGGGAAATTAGTTTTCAAAGATGGAGAAAGATACACTTTTAACAAGTGAGGTACTTAACTGTTATGTCTCCTGGATCCTAGAAACATGCCATACAACCTTCATGGTCCTGTCACGCTGGCATGATATAGCAGACCACTGGCCTTGGGCTAGAGTCCAATGGACCTAGTGTCAAATCTGATAATTACCAGCTGTGTGGCTGTGGGAAAAAAATCTGAGCCTCTCAGTTTCTTTGTCCATAAGATGTGAATGATGATATGTATCATATAGAGTTGTTGTGAGGTTTAAATATTGATAATATATGTAATCAATAATCACTTACAGGAGGTGATCAAAATGGCGCTGTATGTTTTCTCTCATTCTTTCCTTAAAAAGCACTCAGTGAAGGAAATTTTTCCTTTGCTCTACATAAAATTTCAGTCTCGAGTAAAAATTTCGACTCTTTTTTTTTTTTGCAGGAGAGGAGGCAGTCCGTTCTTAGACACACTCAGTCCTGCTATCAGATTTGGAAATTAAAATCACCCAGACTGTGTTAGTAACTGACACACTAATCTTCTTTAAACACAAGACTTCTCTCTTACTCCCAACTAAGGTCTGCTTTGGGCTGGCCTCTTGCCAGGAAGAGGAAAAAATAAGTAGAAGGTTGACAGGGTAGATGCAAGAGTGAAGAGTCATCCCTTGAGGAAGTAAGGATAGAACATGACATAAGAAAAAAGGAAGTCTCGTAATTAGGAAGAGGAGATAGTTGTAAAGGAGACTGAATAACTTCAAAGGGAATATTAATTTAATGTAACATGTCATTTAAATGTGATAGTTAAGTATCGGAAAGAGAAATAAAATGACTAATACAATTATTTAGAGAGATTATTTTATTCTTTATTTGTAGTAGCACTGGAAAGAAAGCTAGAACACCAACAAAAATATATTTATCTCATTTTCCTTCACTAAAACTCTAAACCCTCTATCATGTCCCTCAAAACTAGAAAGGCCTCCTGTGATGATTAATTTATATGTCAACTTGACTGAGCCATGGGGTGCCCAGATATTTGGTCAAACATTATTTTGGGTATCTCTGTGAGGGTGTTTTTGGATGAAATTAACATTTAAATCTGTAGACAGAGTAAAACAGATCATTCTCCCTAATGTGGGTGAGCCTCAGCCAATCAGTTGAAGGCCTGATTAGAAGGAAAAAGCTGAGCTTCACCCAAGTGACAGAGAATTCTTCCTGCCTGGCTGCCCTCAAACTGGGACATTGGCTTTTTTTCTGCCTTCAGACTCAACTGAAATGTTGGCTCTTCCCTCATCTCAAGCCTGTTAGACTGGAACTATATTATCAGCTCACCTGGTTCTCAGGCCTTAGGACTTAAAATAGAACAAATCATTGGCTCTCCTGAATCCCCAGCTTGCTGACTCACCCTGCAGATCTCGGGACTTGCCTGCCTCCATAATCACATGACCCAGTTTGTTATAAAAAATCTCTTTAGATAGATACAGCGATGTAGATATATCTCTCCACTGGAGGACCCTAATACACATCCCTTTTCCCTTCAGTGAAGCTTTCTTATTTCCTTCAGAGAAATAATTTCTTAAATCCTATCCAAGCAGAGAAGCTTCTAGAAAGAAATAAGTTCCACTCATGCTAAAGATATAATTAAGAGTACAAATATTTTGCTACAAAAATGTTCATAACAGTGTTATTTATAACAGAAAAAGATATCCAAATGAGATTGGTTAAATATGTTACATCCAAAAAATGTATAGCACATGAAGAAAATTAGTTGATGCACTCAAGTATTTGAATTATTAAGTGAGAAAAAGAAGATTATAAAACAAGTCTGGAAACATTTCATGTATACTTATGGAATATGTCATTATAGTATATCATATATTTAAAAAAAAAAGAATGGCCAAAAAAAGTCTGAAACCATTTTTAGCAATCGTATTGTGGTAGTGAGGTAGATAGACCCTAAGGCATTCCTGTGATCCTACCTCCTGGTGTTCACATCCTGTGTGCTCCCCTCCCCTGGAGCATGGTAGTGACTTGGGACTTGCTTCTAACATATAGAATATGGCAAAGATGATAACTGTGCATGTGTGGCATTGGATGATTGAGCTGCCCAAGTAGCACCTATCTTGCTGGAGTCACTCTCTTGCTGGCTTTACGGGCTGCCTATGTTGAGAGACCCAGGTAGCAAGAAACTGAGGGAGGCTTCAAGCTGACAACAGCCAGAAACAAAAGGCTTTTCTGTCCTATAACCACAAAGTGCTAAATTCTGCCAACAAAAGCAGGTTTAGTCCCCAGTCGAGCCCCAGATAAGACAGCTGCCCATGTCGGCATCTTGATTGCAGCCTTGGAGTTCCTTAGCAAAGGGTCCAGCTAAGCTGTGCCTAGACTTATTATCCACAGATGTTGTGAGTTAATAAAATTGTGTTGTGTTAAGCTGCCAAATTTTGGTAATTCATCAATAGGGAACTAATATAAGTAGTTTGGTATTATTACTCTGAAACTATTGTGTGTGTATGAGTAAAGCAAATGAGCATTTGTACTGGTGACATTGAGAACCAGGATTATCATTGCGTGAGAAAGTGATTCAGAGATAAAAGAGAGAAGTAAAAACCCAATAGTTCTGAATTTGCATTGGAAGAAAGACTATGAACTCATAATGCATTTTAGCTTTAAAAAATGTTAGTACTTTCTGTATTTAACCACTGCAAATGCCTAGAAACAACAACTACTTCTTATGCCCAGATTGTGCTCTCTATATAACATTTCCCATGAAAAGGTGCCATGGATCCTTGAAGAAATAACTGATTCCAAGGCAGGAGCAGGAAATGTACAAGATAAGCCTAGAGAATTTTATAATATAAGGAAAAACAAGGAAGCTATTAAAAACTACGGGGCGCACATCAAAAGTATTAGTACCTGGGCCATCCGGCTGCACTAGGAAGGAAATGCCATAGAAAGAGGGTATATATCAGACAGATACAGGAGGCAGCTTGAAGAGTATCCCGATAGCCAATACTGGGACACTTTGGCATCAAAATAAATAATGATAGCAACAAATTACAAACCACCAAATATAAGAGGAATGCAGAAATTCATAGTAATCGTAATTAATTAGTAGGAAGGTAAAACTCTTATGACAGATTGACAGGTAATAAATATAGCAAGAACGATGGAGAGAGAAAAATTCCCATTTGGCAACCATTATAGTATCATCATAATTGATTCAGGCAGGAAATATCAATGGATGCTAAAAGGAGTGAGTGAAAGTTTGATGAGGATGAGGATACTTATATACACTCAGTGTATCTTCCTATAAAATGCTTATTAACTACAAAGGAAAAAATAGTAACTTTACAAGGGAGAAACCTGGCAGACACCACACTAACCGAGTGATCAAAGTTAAAAGTCCTGACATATCCAACTGAGGACACACCATCACTTCTGTGGTATGCCTGTCAAAAAGGAATTACCTGAATCAATCAAGAGGAAATATCAGACATCACACAAAGTAACTGGCCTATACTCTTCAAAAAAGTTAAGGTCAAAAAGACAAAGAATCTGAAAAACTGTTCCAGATTAAATTAGACTAAAGAGATATGACAAGGAAATACAAGGTGTGATTTTGGATTGGATGCTGGACCAGGAAACAAAAAAAGCTACGAAGTATATGTACAGTACTGAGACAATTGACAAAATCTGAATGTGGAACTGTGAACTAGATAATAGTATTGCATCAATATGGAATGTTCTGATATGTGGTCATGTGAGCAAATGCCCTTTTACATAGGAAATACACACTGATGTACTTGGGAGTAAAAGGGGGTGATATCTGCAACTTAGTCTCAAATGGGGGAGAGGGAGAGACCAACGATAAAGCAGTTGGGACAAAATGTCAATAACTGGTGTATCTAGATAAAGGACAAATGCAAATTATTTGTACTTTTCTTAAAACTGTACATTTTGATATAATTTCAAACTAATAGAAAATTTACACCCACCCCCCTAAATGACTCCGTAGTCAACAAGAAGTGATTTCTGCTGCTCGTGCTGCTCAACGATGAGCACCAATAAGAATAAGATAAAGATCAGTAAGACAAATAATTACGATGGATAAAATATATCATATATATTAAAATCATGAATTCAAAATAATACACAAACTTCACTGGTCATCTTTGAAGGACGCTACAAGGACCAATTTATCATTTGCAAACTGGTAGATAAAGGGATGCAGTCAAGCTTTTATCCTGCGTCTCCTTCAGACACAAGACCCAGAATAGCCAAATAGCTGATAAAGCAGAGTGGAATTTCTCTTTATAGATGTATTCCAGCTGGTAAATTAGGAAGGAATGATAGAACATTACCATTTGCAGCACCTAATGAAAGAATAAATCTAGGCCTTCATCATCGACCTTTGCCTTCTGAAGAAAACACATAACACTATCTGTAGAATTCTTGCCCCCCAGAAAAGCAAAAAAGAAACAAAAAACACCCTCAAACTTTTATCTGATTAAACCTCTATACATAGAAAACAGAGAAACAGGGTAAGTGTTCCAACAAACATACAATCACCAAATTTCAGATTATGGGAAACTATAAAAGAACCAGTTTCTTTAACATAAAATGCAAAAAAGAGAGATGGAAAGGGAACATAGAGATAAAGCAGACAAACAATTGCAACGAACAAACCTTTCTTGGGTATTGATTTGAACAACAAAGCTATTTAAAAATATATATATATATATATATATCACACCAATGAGAAATTTTGAACACTGACAAGATATTTGATAATATTAGGAGAGTATGTTACTTTTTCAGTTGTAATAAGAGCATTGTAGTTCTGTTTAAAATCAGTCATTATCTCTCAGAAATATGTACTGAAATACTTACAGATGAAATAAAGTGATGTCTGGGATGTGCCTCAAAATAATCCAGGGTAGAGGAAAATGAGTGCGGTTGAAATGAGACATAACTGGTTATAACACATATGTAAGAGGTCATCACACTATTCTCTCTACTCCTGTATATATTAGGAATGTTCTACAATAAAAAAATTTTAATCCAAATAAAACAAAACCATACTGACAGAGGAAATTGTGTAAAGATATAAAACAAATCAGTAACAATGGTTACTCAGGGAAATAAGATTACTGATGATTTTTTTCTCTTCTTTCCACTTATTAACGTTATTAATTTTATTACGATGAGCGTGAATCATTTACATACTAAAAATTACTTGCAGAAATCTTAAAAAGAACACATCTCCAAAAAATACAGAAGTGAAAAATCTAAAATTGACTAAAAATTTTAAGTTAAACTTGTATATAGTGGTTTTATGTATTTAAAATATATCCTTGCTGTGGGGAAACACCTATGCCATGTAAGTAGTTCCAATCAATGATTACAGCTAGCAAGTCAGCTGCTAAGCTCAATAAAATCACCCAAGTCGCTGTTAAAAAAATGCAAAATAGGTACGAAGAAATAACCAAGACCTAAATAGCCAATCTTATTCCCAAATTAGGTTTCATCCACCGCAAGCGTAGACACAGATACAGAGACAGCCCCTACCCCTAAACCATTTCCCTTTCTCTCGCAATAGAAAGTACAGATGACTTGGTTAGTACCACCAAATGTTAAAGCAGGTAACTTTCGACTTACCTTTGTGTTTTACGTCACATGCATAAAAAATACTCGCGAGCACCTCTTCCTCACGGGCCCTGTTGGTGCTGTCTGTTACATCTTTGCCATCAGCTCCTTGTTTCCATCCTAGTGGGAGAAAAGGTTTGCAAATCCAGATGCTTTTCTGTGCTACAACGATGAATTTCTGGTTTTTTGGTTTAACAAGAAAACCTATTTTAATAAGCAGTCACCCACAAGACTGGTTACTTAAATGGACCAAAAAAGTAGTCTTAAAAGGTCTCCTATTATTCATTTTTCCCTTTTACAAGGTTTTGAGGTTTTTTGAGACAGGGTGTTGCTCTGTTGCCCTGGGTAGAGTGCAGTCGCATCATCAGAGCTCACTGCAACCTCAAACTCCTGGCCCCAACCAAGCCTCCTGCCTCAGCCTCCAGAGTAACCGGGACCACTGGCATGCGCCAGGATGCCTGGCTAATTTTTTTTCTATTTTTTTTCTGTAGAGACGTGGTCTCACTCTTGCTCAGTCAGGTCTTGAACTCCTGGTCTCAAGCAATTCTCCCACCTTGGGAGAAGTACTGGGATTACTCTCAAAGTGCTAGGATTATAAGCGTGAGCCACTGTGCCTGGCCTCACTTTATAAGTTTTAAAAAAGGAATGGGGGAAAAAGGAGAGATGGAGAGGGAAACGCACCTTTTGCCCTTTAATATTAAACGTGTCCTATGGAAAAGCCAACTAGTATAACACAAACAGGAATATTTTTAAGTAAAATGGAGAGAAAGCAGAAACTAGCTCTACAGATGCGTCATTTTACATTGTTTTGTTTTTCAGTGCCTATTACGCATGGGACTCCTGTAACCTTGCAAGTAGAGTTCCCTACCCTTCAATTGGCCTGCAAAATTCACATGCTCCCCTGGCCTATGTCCTTGGCTCCTGCAATGGAACCCACACTTCATTCCATGTTTGTTTGACTCTTATACAAAGAAATGCTAAAACGGTCATTTCAGCAAGACACCTGAGGACTGTATGAATTTAAACTCCCCTTATCTATGTATTCCCATTGTGACATTCTAATTTGGCCTAGACAAAGTCTGTTTGCAGTTCAGTAGAGAAATATCACATTATTATAAATACAATCCAGTATTTCTATCAGGTTTTTAATTGGAAACGTCAAAAATACTTACACTTTACACACAAGATTTTCTTTTGGTGGGGGGAAGGAAACAAACCTGGTTAAAACAGAAAAGGAAAGACGGATGCTTCCATCCAAACTGTAATAATGTGGATTTGTTTTTTTCAGTTTACGTATTATAAATGTAGATATGCTTATTGCTCTACTGGAAAAACAAACTTTAAAAGATGAATATTTACCATCTTCATTCAGAGATAATTTCTTTACCACTGAATCCTGAGGATCAAAACGTTCAGAGCTTCGACAAAAGTTGGAATCAAAGTTAAGTGTTACGGTACTAAAATTATTTCCACTGTAGTAGTTATTCAAATCCTTGTTTGAGAACTCTCCTTTTCTGATCTGTGACATCAAAGATGTATAATTCTTATTGCGCTCTGACTTTGGCTTTGAGATGTTTTCAGAACTTGTGAGAATAACAGAGTATGTCTCAGTCTCAGGGGGGCCGAGGTGAGCAGTGGATGGGGTTCCTGGAGATATCATTTGAGGAGATGAAGTGAAGGTGTCAGCTTTCTCAGAACTTGACAAATGAGAGTCTGGCATAGGAATGTGAGCAGCGGTCAGTTTCCTCAGTACCTCTTCAAAATTTTTCTTGGTGTTGGTCTGTGGACTATCAAAACTGCTAGATTGGTATTTGATTATCTGTCGAATCGGATTTGAAATTGCTTCTCTCCTTTGGATGGCTCTGATTTTTCTACAAATGCTTTCCACTGGGTGATGCCGCTTCTCAGGGACCTTCCTTGCAGAGGCCATCGGTGACTTTCCCCCAATTACACAGACGAAGTGGCTAAAGCATAGGCAAAAGTAGATACATATTTAAAAGTTAGCATTGTTCTAACAATAATTTAGCAACAGGCAGTTTATTCCCAAATCAACTTTGGAGGGCTCAAGACCAGATGCTCAATTACTTTAAGCAACTTTCCATGCATTTAACTTTGGCAATCAAACATCTAGAAAAGAACAGCTGCCATATGTAAAGGATTTACCATGTGCCAGGCATAGTGCTAAGCCCTATACTCATCAACTCATTTCATCTTCAAAACAACTCTGAGGGCCAAGCATGGTGGCTCACGCTGTAATCCTAGCACTCTGGGAGGCTGAGGCAGGAGGATCTCTTGAGATCAGGAGTTCAAGACCAGCTTGAGCAAGAGTGAGACCTTGTCTCTACCAAAAACAGAAAAAATTACCAGGGTGTGATGATGTGCACCTGTAGTCCCAGCTACCAGTGAGGCTGAGGCAGGAGGATTGCTCGAGCCCAGGAGTTCGAGATTGCAGAGAGCTATGATGACATCACTGCACTCTACCCACAGCAACAGAGCAAGACTCTGTCTCAAAAATAAAATAAATAAATAAATACTCCAGGCAAAGAGTTACAATTGTTTGAATAGTTACAACCAAATAGTTGAATAATTATGAAAGTATTAGTTTTGAAAGTTATGATTTTTAGGACCTTGACAAAAATTTCTATAGATTTTTTTTTAAATCCCCTAATAAAGAATGAACAGAAAGTATGGAAACTTTAAGAGCTATAATTGAAAGAGGTACCTAGAAAGACAGGGAAGAAGAAGATATTCAAAGTCCTCTCAATCTGGCTTTATCTTACTTTAATACGGTGACCATCCGCTCCAGCCAATGAAGTTTCCACTATCCTTTACCATTTAGGACATCTCTGAACCTTTGTGTTGTCTCCCAACAATGCTTCTTTTCCATCTACGCAAGGCTTATCTTTCAATGTTCAGCCTAAAACACATTCCTCTATTAAAATTCTGGAATCAGTTTATACTCACTGGACTCAACTCTTTCTGATCTCTCCTAGGATTTATAATTGTACTGTATATTTTGTCATCTAATTAAATGTTGTCTTTTATTCTTGGATTTTCAAATGTGTGTGCATGTTGTCTCCTCAAAAATGCTTTTAATGCTTATATTCAAATGCCATCATGTGATTCTTTTCTAGATATTCAATACATAATTGTTGGCACAACTGCTAATCAATTACATAGAATACCTATAATGACCAGGCTTGTGGCCATGCTCCCCAGCTGCTGTGATTTTTGGCTCCCAACTGCGTTCAGCTATCACTTTTTCTGGAGAATTACCCCCCTTGTCTAAACAAGAGCTGCTCAATTGCTCAAGCAGGAAGGTGGAAGTGAAATAGTAGTAATGACAGTAGAGAATTTGCTCATGAACACAACGCACTCCAAATCTACAGGTGACTATGGAAGTGACTTAGCAGGAACACATCTGACTTCCCCATGTCAAGCAAAAGGCCTTATTAAAGACTGGTTAAGTATCTATCAGTGTTTTCCATTTGAGTTGACTGTTTCTTCCTTCTAGAGCCAGAGAATTGAGGGACAGGTTGGGTATGGGGCTAATAGATGCCCTGGAGCTGGAACCTTAGACTCCCAAACCCTGTCTACCTGTATCACTGAACAACAACGTGGT
>RJWJ010046712.1:0-11252 GCA_004363605.1 Indri indri
CCCTGAGCAGTCCTGATCGCCGGCAATGGTTTCCAGGTTAGAGTCCTCTACTTAGTAATCACCTCTTTGATCTGGACCCGCTGGGTGCCAGAGACCAGCTTCCTGACTCCTAACTGCCTCCGGAGGTAGCCCAGACCAGCTTCTCCCCTGTCCGGTGCAGTTCTGACGCTGAGCTCCAGGGAGTTCAAGATGCTCCCCACTACTGCCTCCTTTCTGCAGAGCTCCACGTTTCCTGCCACGATTCTGCACCCACTTCACACAGGCCCCTGACTCGGTGGGCTTGTAAGTCAGTGGGGAAGCTAAACTTTCTCTTGAGGGTCTTATCCCAGTGCACTTGCTGGCCAGATGGGCGCAGCCGTCCCATGCTCCACTCTGTATTGTCTGTCCTGCACTCTCCAGGTTTTGCGATCCTGTCTCCCGTTCACCTTATTTTTTTTTTTCCTGATTTGTGTGTCCCACGCTGAATCTCCACCAATTCACTTCGCTGTTTTTGGGGGAGAGCGATCCGTTCATGTGTAGCAGACCGAGATCTACGCTTCGTTCTCTGGGAGCAGGAATCCGGGAGGTTACCTTAACTCCGCCATTTTTTTTTTTCCAGGAGAAGCTGTTTTGGAGGAGAGGATCCAGATTTCCAATTTGGCAGCCCTTAGAAAGAAAAAGAAAGAATTATATTCTTTACCTAAATGATTTCACAAGTGTAACTCAGAAAAAATAGTTTAGAACTTTATCAGTGTTAATAAGAGTGAAAAATATTTATGTATGAGTACAATACAAAATTACTATTAAATATAATTTTCCCACAGTTGCACACTGACTTAATTATCATTGTGGTTAAATATCAGAGCTTCTGGTCTTTTCATTCTTCACTTATTTATTGTACAACCATATGCTAAGTTACTATGACAAGCACTGGAATTACAAGATGAAGATGATATAGTTCAGCCTTCAACAATTGTACACTGTTAATGTAAGCTGAAAAATCATATGCACGGGCAATTTCCATACAGAGTCATAGATAGCATGACAGGTATATAACAGGACACTATTGCAACACAGAGAAGGGACATCTATCCCAGTTTTGTGTCAATATTATAGACTTTTTGGTGGAGGCAATAAGGAGGTAATAACTGAAGGATAAGTGAAAAGTCTGCTCCATAGAGGGAAGAAGAAAATGCAAAGAGCTGGGGTGAGGAAGAACACTGTGGAATTCTACAGGGCCTAGTTTGGTGGGATGCAAGAACAAAGGGGCAGGGTACCGTGAGTGGCAAGAACTAAGGCTCAATAACTTGATAAGAGCCAAATTGGTTTGAGTGTTTTTATTCTGTGCTAGTGAATTTGGAACTTTTCCTGAGGACAAAAGTAAACCAATGACAAAGTGAATGACTGGAGATTTAAAATATCACCTGTCACTGGCCTCGTATAAAATATTAGCTGTCGAGAGACTGCTTAGGAACTGTAACTGCTTGGGTAAGTATTACTAGAGGAGTCTGGGGTGTTTGGGCCTTAAATTACTACCATGAACCTGAGAAGGTGGCGATGCCTTTGTGTTCTGGGAACAGCTTTCCTGTGCTGGCTGACAGTTCCACAGGGACACAGGAGAGAAGAAAGTGTAGAGCCAGGAAAAAAAAGACATACACAGACATCTCGAGATTTTTTTACAGCTATGGAACATGATGAATTCATGAGACATAAGTATACTCTTCATGATGACTGTGTATGTTTTCACATCTTTCATTAGAAGTGTGGAAGAGAAAATATTTAATGTAGTATCTATTAGCCAAACAATGAAAAAAGGTGACATCTGTTATTTACATTTAATTCAACTGATAAAATTTGGCAACATACCTTCTACCTCACTTGCGTTTTCTGTCGACTCCTACAGCATCTGAAATGCCAAATAATTTATTTATGTTGTTTAAGTTCGACAAGAGACTGGATCATAGGACTGATGTGTCACTTACAAAATGTAGCCTTTAATACTTTTAGAGACTAGACCTAACTTGAGGATTGCTTAAATAGAAAAATAATCATATACATAAAATAAAATTCATACATATTTTAAGTTTAGATAGCAGAGAATATCTATGTGTAATGCTGTTTAGATTAATGTGATGAAAAATACAATTAGTGTTGATCTATTGAATATGCATCATTTCAGAAGGGTGATGTTTTCTCTTATGAGTACAAAGATTAAATAATTCCAGTCATATTTTGCAATGAATGCATTACTTTGTAATTCTTAGAAAAACTCTGCCCTTCATAAAAGTTTAACCAGTTTTTTCACTTTCAGGGACTTTTCCTTAAAATAAAATTTCCTTTCTCTACTGTTTGAAAATTAAAATTTTAAAGTATGTTCTATGCTATCAACTTTTCCTCACAAAATCTTAAATACGTACATGAAGTGGTGTTGTTACAATGTGTGAAAATCTATTGGCAAAAGATTAAGTAAAAGTATTATGCTATCTGTATTATATGATTAGCATCTCCTTATTTATATGGACACAAAGATTTCAGAATATTATCATAACAAGAAAGGGTAACTACAGGTTAGAGCCAGTTTTCAAACCTAGTTTCTGTGGTTCATGATGCTCTAGGAACAGAAACAAGGAAAACAATATATAGCTCTTTAATTGTAACTTTGATTCCTTTTCAGAAATTAGTACCAATTTTTGAAGCATCTAATTATAGTTCTAGTTATCTACTTAATTAAGAAATGTGTGGGAATATTTCAACTATATCGCAAGTGTCCCATCTAAAGCGTTCTTATTTAAATTTTTTGTGTAAAAGGTATTCTCTCCCACAATACCCAGAACAGGATCTGAAATAGTATACTGACCCTAATAAATACTTTTTTGTGATAATGCAATATCCAATTCCTTTATAAATTTTTGACTAACAGGTTTCCCAATATTTTCAGAGACTATTTTCCATACCATTTCTGTGACAGTAATGTTACAGGCCAGCCTTATAAAATAAGTAATGTTTCAACAGCATTACTAGTTGCCAGGTCTTATAAAAGCAGTAACTCAACACTAAAGGGAAAAGCCTTTGTTGAATGAATTTTATATTCCCACTAATAAGCACCGTGTTAGGGTCCATTGTAACATGACTTGAATTAAGGAACTACTGATGCAATGTTATTATTTTTTCCCCCAAAAGCGCTTCTCCGAAATATTTACTTCCTATGGGTAAGAGATTCTATTACTTCTTTATACCCTAGTCACAAGTGCTTTCTAAACACATAAATGTTACTTAGATAAATATGAAATACTATTCTTGACGGGTTGCTTATTTCTGCACTGAAGGAATCTTAATTATCTACAGAGAAAATACTTTTTTGTATCACAAATTTAAGCAGAGGTCATTTCCTCTCCTAACTCTGAAAGAGCAAATGGCAGAAGCTGGTGCCTCTATTCCAACCCTGGAGTGGCCTCCCCCTGCACCCGTTGTCTTCCAGCCTTTCAGTGCCATTGAATGCTTTACCACACAGATGACTGCTGAGGGTAACTGCTTTTGTGAAGGAGATACCAGGTCAGACGTGGAAGCTCAGAGGGAAAAGGGACAGACCCACAACACAGGCAGGGAGCGGCTCTGGGAGGGGTACCCAAAAGCCGAGGAAAGGGTCTGGAGTGTTGATGGGTCTAGTTTTGTCCTGGCCGGTGGGAGGCTGGCATGGTTTTGTTGGTACTGACAAGTGAAAACTGGCACATATTAAATGATGTTTTAAAAGTCCCCTTCATTTTATTCTTACTTTCCCATAAATCATACATTTGCCTCATATTTCCTTTAATAGAAATTCACAATTGTCCTCAGTTGAATGACTTCAGATAATGAATGGGAAAAGGAGAAAAAAAGTCTTGGTGACACAATCACTGTCCTAGTCAGTTAGAGGAGGGTGCCATGAATGGCTTTTGAAGAGTGTAGAGCAATAGCTTAGGAGAAACTGAACACTGCCAGAGGAAACGGTAAATCTTCCTAAACTGCTAAACTTCATTTTACGCATAACACTAAATCAAAACTATATTAGCTCCTGTGGAATAAAATACATAAATTACTTTTAGTAAAAATGCTTTTCCTTTCTCCATGTTCTGTCTATGTATTTGCAGGCAGAGATAATGTTTCAGAGGTGGAGGTAGTTTGAAGTCTAATTTTAATAAAGGCAGCACATCTGCAGCTTCATTTATACTTTTCCTCTTTTAAATACAAGAAGTAGAGGAAATTATACACAGGAGAACAATGTGCCGGTGAATTTTAGCTAATCAGAAGGATTCTCTCGTCTGGTAATTTTCAAACTATGTCCCTAAGGGACAAGGAAGTCATAGCTTCAGAGCCCCCAGCCCTCCTTTGGCCAAACATCTCCACTTTTATCTGTTTTATAATACTGTTTTGTGCAATTTTTTAAGAGGTTCTATTCTTTGAAAAAAAAAATTTTAAATGTATGAACATCCTTGACTTAATTCAGTGCCTAATTTTACATAAGAGGCAACACAGACTCAGAGATTGTAGCTTGCCTGAGGTCACAAAGCCATTTCCCTACAGACCAGGGATGGGCTTTAGGTCCTCTTACTGAGCCTGGAGTTCTATGCCAGCTACTTCCGTTATCTTCAGAAAAAAATTACTGATTTTTAGATATGCATTTTTATGTAAAACTGTCATGTAGCTCAATAATGTTAAGGCAGAAGGTATTAAAAATTAGCTTTCTATGGCCGGGCATGGTAGCTCACGCCTGTAATCCTAGCACTCTGGGAGGCCGAGGCGGGCGGATCGTTCTGAGCTCAGGAGTTCAAGACCAGCCTGAGCAAGAGCGAGACCCCGTCTCTACCAAAAATAAAAAAAAAGAAATTAATTGGACAGCTAAAAATATATAGAGAGGAAATTAGCCGGGCATGGTGGCACATGCCTGTAGTCCCAGCTACTCGGGAGGCTGAGACAGTAGGATTGCTTGAATCCAGGAGGTTGAGGTTGCTGTGAGCTAGGCTGACGCCACGGCACTCGCCCCAGGCAAGAGAGTGAGACTCTGTCTCAAAAAAAAAAAAAAAAAAAAAAAAAAAATTAGCTTTCTAACTAAATTGTAAGTTCTAAAGTTATAAATACAAATTAAGGAACAGCAACTGATATCATAACTTCATTTAGTAGCAGTCAATATCCCAGAACAAATTTTTTAAACCACAGATCAGGGAACTTTAAGGAGAAAATCTTTCATTGAACCAAGCACACTGAAATAAAATTCTTCCTTAAAAGGAGGATTCATTTTCGCCAAATAAAACCAAAATCAATCAACAAATGAATTATCCATGTTGTGGGTTATTTGTGGCAACATGGAAAACACAAAACAGATTTCTCTTTGCCATCTGGCATACTTCTGTCCAACTTCTCATCATTAGTTGTATGTAACAGAGACATGGGCTTAATTTCAATTGTAATTTAAATCCAGGCAGAAAATGAGAGGAAAACCTTCATTTCCCAGGACTCAAGTTTCCAGGTGAGGAGTGGCACTGTCTCTACCTTCCTCTTGAGAGGACGGAAGATTCACCTAACGGGTGAATTTGGCCAAAGCACATTGGGTGTGCTTGCTTGAGCTCTGCCTCTCTTCTTTGCAAAGAGGTGTCTGCCCACAGTGACATGAATTCAGATCTGCTGTCATCTCTGCAGTAAGCAGCCTGCTCCTAAGATGGGTGTCAAGCATCTGTTCCCTCCACTTACAGCTGTGTGGGTAGTGCCTGATCTGGGATGAAGTATTCAGAAGCCCCTGTGGTGGCACATCTGAACCCCATCCTCCCATTAGTTACTATGAATCAGTGATAAACCTAGGATGTTGATGGCCATCTGTGTCACTCCTGTGTTCTGAGCTCAGAAGGGGAAGAGCAGTGTCGCTTGCTGCCTATACCACCACAGCCGCGGTGAGAAAGATGACCATACAGCATTAACAGACATGTTTTCTTCCTCCTTGACTGTATAATCTTACTGTACCTTCTTCAAGACAACCCCCACTATAAAGAGGGGAAGAGTTGCAAGGAAGATTTTAGAAAAAGAAATATGGTGAAATCAATAACAATAGCAAATCCCAACAAATACGAATATAAAGTTCATTCACGCAACAGTAACTTACTGCCGGGCTACTGTTAAATTATACTTGAGATTACAGGTTGGAAAATAACACTACACTCTCTTTTTTGAGTTCAATTTGATAAATACACCCACACGTTTCCATAGTTAATACTCTTCTAGTAACTACTGATGCATTTAAATTAAAATTTGATGTCATTCTCTATTTTATAAGGAGCACTCAAATGTTATAAAAATAAGTATGAGCTCAAATATCATAGGATCAAATAAGTTTGCCCATTTAAACCACTGCAATTCAACATCAAATTGTAAGCAGGTTAATGTATGAAGGAAATTACACTTGTCAGTTTATAAATATTAAATGCAGGTATTTAGTCACAAAGAAAAGAATTGGGGAACAGTTTGTTGAACTAGGAGCTGAAGGGTTCAGTACAGGGACAACATGTAAAGACCTTGTAAAAAAATGAAAAAAGGAAAAGCATTGGAAGAAGTCGAGAGATTACTTGAAATTTTCAAGGGATAAAATGACTGCTTGGCATTTGGCTAAGCAGATAAAATGAAGTGGAAACAGAAGGAATTATACAGAACCTAGAACTGATTCAATAAAGAAGTGTTTGCTATAATATACTCTGTCTTTGTTTTAAGAGTAATTAGCATAACTATTAGGAAAGTTTGATTAGAGTTAAAATTCAGAGGAGACCAGCACTGCCTTGGTGATGCAAACAGGCCTGTTTCAGTTGGGAACACATGTAACTCAGTATCCTGTTGAGACACATGTTCCGTCATGTACAAAGGTAGAGTCTTAGGAATCTTCCTGTAGCTTTGATGCATCTGTATAACCTCATTTAGAAAAAGAGTTTCTAAACTGAATGAATATTTGAGAAGTAGAAAAATTACTTAAATAAATCATTAGAAATGTTTGGAAAGTGTAAGTAATGCACCAAAACGGCAAAACCAATCAATCAACGTAAAAATTAGTCTTCCCCTTTAGAGCACTAGAAAACACATACTGACTATTCTGTGCCATGCGTTGTGTTAGTCACACATGTCCTTAACCACTCTTGAACATAAAAAAATTTCAAATCAGATAGGTTTCATCTTTTATAATACTGGAATAAATTTTTAAGATTTAATTATCAGAAAAGACTTCTATGTGCAAAAACATCTAACTAGTGGTATATCTATTCAGCCTAATTTTAGTTTTGGTGTTTTATAATAATATAATTGAGTAGCAAACCAAAAAAACACAGAAAATTACTTCTGATATATAAGACAAAGTATCCCAGAATTAAATTAGAATGAGAAAACTGAAAGTAAACATCAGCAAAACATAGTAATCTGTTGTCACTACAACGGTGATAAGTGGCAAGGCAAGACTTCATGTAATGGTGGGAGATGCAATACTGCTAAATGTTACAGACAGAGAAAACTGGCTTCAGCAACCAGGACAACTGAAATTCTTACTAGAGAAATAATGTATTATTATCATTTTCCTCAAAGTTAGAAAAATAAATGCTAAGATAGAACCTCACAGTAGGAATAGTGCAAAATGTTAAAACCTCACCGGTAAAGGAGATGGATACACAAGTCCAGTTCGAATGTCATTTTTAACATTTTGCTTTGTAGAATCATACCTAAAAATCTCTAAGCATCTTGTTGTTTTGTAATGCCCCATCCAAAACCCACCCTTTTCTATCATTTCAGACAGTATGTTACCACCTCCCACAGTATTACGTGATGCTTTCATAGTGGAAATAATTAAATTCCTAGCAACTCTAGAAGGCACCTTGTTTCTGTAACTCTAAGAATTTTGTAAATGGCAATCGTACAAGGACTCTTTTGGGCATGCTGCGGTGATTATGGAGACATGTCTTTGTATCTTAATAGAATAGTGCTTTTAATCTCTCTTTTTAAGTCTAACATGATTTGGCAAACCAATGCCCAAAAAGAAAACCACGTATATCTTTGTTATACATTTTAAATAAATGATTTTTCAACTTTTCTGGAAATACTAAAAATAAACACCCATTTACCCCCTCCCCAAAATTAAGGGAAAGTATTTCCTCAAAAACCATCCCTTGCATTGCATCTACATACACACTCTTCCATCATCGTCTTATAAAATGATGTGTTACCTTGTTTTTCTGATAAGAACTAACAAGAACTTTTATATCATATCATTCCGAACAATTTAAAGAAGTGTTTAACATACATTTTCTTTTCGAACTCAGTAGTTCAATTTTATGACTCTGAAGCACTGTGACCCTGGATCATCTCATTTTCTCAGAATAGTAAAACCAAAGGAAGCTAAAGCACAATGAAAAATATCACCTAGCTAGGATCTTACAATTTAAGTGTTAAAACAATCATTATTTTGTTCCCTTTAAGCTATTTGGCTGCAATGCTAAAAAACCTTAGGTTTTCTCTTAAATGATTCATTATGACATGAAGCCAAGTAAAGAAACAAGGCTGAGGCCTCATTTAACAAGGGCCTGTGCCACTTTTCTCTACATTAAGGAGATCATGAAAACAACATCAAAACTATAAGCCAATCTGTACTGATTGAAAGGGATAGTTCAATAACAATGATACAAGAACACCGCTTCCCATTTATTTTTTTTTCAAACAAATGTTTTGTGGTGTTTGTGTATTTTTTTTTTTTAAAACAGACAGGGTCTTGCAATGCTGCCCAGGCTGAAGTTCAGTGGCTGGCTATTCACATGTTTAATCATGGCACACTGCAGCCTTGAACTCTTGGGCTCAAGTGATCCTCCTGCCTCAGCCTCCCAAGTATCTGAGACTACAGGCACACACCACTGAGTTTGACTTTTTAAATTTCCCTCCTTGGTAATAAATGGCCAAACATTAGAAAAATATCCTAAACTGGGTCAAGCACAGTTGAACTATTTTTTTTCCTTATAAGCTCTAAAATTGATACAGCTTATCATGGTTGAATTCATTTTGAGATCCCCAGAAATGGATTCTTACTATGAGTGAAATCTCATGGTTGGATTGGAAGGCTCCTGTTTTATCTCCAGGGGAGATGGGGCCCATGTGTGGCTTTATACGGAATTTTGCCTAGGAAGAATATAATTCATTCTGTTTGATCATAGTTGCACTTAAAGTTTCTTAATATCATTGCCATCTTAGTTATCAATCATTCCAGTGATGGCAAAATAGAGAGACATAAGTGAACTTCATTTTAAAAGTTTAAATATTTGCTTGATTTAACAGTTTAAAAACTGTCATACAATTAGCTAGCAGTAGACATATTTCACAAAAATTGAGACGAAAATGCCAAGAGTACAATAGCAATTAAGGATGTACTCTTATGTAAAAAAATGACTTAAGTTTTAACTTAAATACAGAAATTAATCTGTTTTAGTGTTACAGGTTTTGTTTCATTCATAGAAAGTGTTTATCTTGGATTCCTTTTAATAATAAACAGCCATATGTGGTTAAGTACTAGGATGCTCGTCGTTCACTTATGATTCGGGGTGGACAACTTGACATGGTGCAAGAAAACTTTAAAAGTGTTAAGAACCAAAGCCAAATGACAATCAGTTAGAAAGTAAGCCAAAGCATCTCAAAGTATACCTGCAGTTATTAGGCAATAATGCTCAATTTCTAGCATTAACTTGAATGCAGCTTTTAAAGGAATTTAAAATGTGTCAGTTTAGATATGTTTAATGGCTAAAGTTAACAAACAGCTATCTCTTGAAAATGAGGGCTACAGAGACTTAAAAAAATTTGAACTTCTGTTTCCTTTCTCTCTTAACACAGACAATTATGACCTTTACTTAACATGCATAAGTCAGTTAAACAATTCAGTATTTCGAGGCATTAAAAACAAGAATTATATTAGAAATATGAAACCCAAGGAAAAAAGAAAATGTAATTAACCTTGGTCACATAGTTCACAAGTCTCTCCACTTGAGGCAGGGATCACGACGTTTACCCTTGGAATAAATTTTCTTTTGAGAATGATACTTACCTTAAGATTTCCAAGAAAAGAGGACTGTAGGAGTGGCCTCAAAGTATGAGTGGCGGACAGAGATCCGGTCTTCTCTTCCTTTACAAGAAGGTTGCCCTTGACCTCTCTTAGTGTTTCCTTAGTTCTGTGAAGATTGCAAACACAAATGATTAATATTTCATTTTTCCCTAAGTAATTCCTAAATGACTCATACTTTTTAAAAAATTACTGTAAGAATAAATAAAATTTCCCATCAAACAGTATTTTAACATTGAAAATGGGTCAGATCATGCCTTACTGTACGCAATTATAGTTTTTAAATTGTTCTAAAGAAGCATATGTATTTCTAGGGGGATTTCAAACAAATAATTCAAACAAAATACAGAGGGGAGAGAAATGGCTATCAATGATGTATGGCTTAATGGGCAACATTTGCTGCTTGCTGCCATGGCTCTCCTTATCAGATTCTTGAGGATGCCATTAGAAATATTTGTATTGAAAAGGCAACTACATGAGATTATGAATATGTTAAGCTGTTTGATAATAATAATCATTTCATATATATATACATATCAAAACATCATGTTATATTCCTTAAACACCTTAATACTTAACTACATGTGGATATTTATTATTTAAAGAAACCCAAGGTAAATACTTTTTATGAATGAAATAAATCTGTAAGACTAAAATAGATTAAGAAATTAAAACAAAAAAAGTTAGAAATGTTTGTGTTTAGTAAACAAGTTTAGCAATTTAAAAAGCCATCCTTCAAAGACATTTTCAAGCATTTGCTTTCACCACTGTTGTATATTTCGCACATTATCTGGGAACAATTTAGCATTTGGCAGTGAGGAATAATTCAGAGCAACACGTTCTAGGGGAGAATGAGGCAGCTAAGGTGGTGTCAAAAAGAACTAACAGAGCCTCAGAGGCAATTAGCTCCTAACATGGTTACCAAGGCAGCAGGGAGGGACCTGTCCGTTCTGTCTTCCACACACCCTCTTAGTCTGGCCACTCGGTGACTTATATACTCCCTTCATCCTTATGTTAATCATTTCCTATTTCACAAGTATGCCTTTACTTAGAGTGGACTACTGTAGAGGATAGTTTGGCTCAAGGCTCCCTCTAGTGATAATACCAAAGATCACAGCCAAGGAAAGAATTTAGTCAGTGCCAGAATGTGGGCAGAGTAGTAGTAGTACCTGACGCT
>RJWJ010046713.1:0-11248 GCA_004363605.1 Indri indri
GTGAACCCATAAATAATCAGAAGCTTGAGAAATCCATGTTTCCCCAGTTCCAAGAGAGTGTCCTTGTTAGGCTGGGACAGAACATAACCAGCATGATCCTCACTTCCATCTGGGTGTCGTAGCTGTGTAGGGACCCTGGGGACAGCTCTGAGCGACTGCTTGCTGGCCATGTCACCCAGCTTCCCTGCACACCTCCCTTCCTAGGACATATCTGCCCTGAAAGGAGATGGGGAGTGAGAGTCTCCACTCCTGAGGAGGCCAGGACAGACTCCCCAGCTGGGGGTGAGTGATGGCCTCAGACAGACCCGTGGTAGCTGGCAGAGGCTGGTATGCACTCATGAGCCCAGGGGACACAGAAATGCTACAGCTGGAGAAGACATAGGTTCATGTGAGCAGGAGGCTGAGACAGGAGACTCTCCAGGGCAGAAAGACAGGTGACACCAGGGGGAACGCTCAGATTCCAAAAATGGGGCACAGAGATGCATCGCCCCAGTGACTCACCCTCTGGGTACCAGAGACTGAAGGCATGGAAGGAATTTGGGCTTGGGGAGGAGACACAGGCTCCAGCTGGGGGTCTACCACCAGCTCTTGTGACCTTGGGCATCCTCATTGGTCAAATGAGGATGGTCTCTAATTCCATGATGCTGACACACTTTAGTATTCAAAGGTGGAGGAATCAGCAGGTAGGAGGAAGAGAACAGCCCATCAGGCCATAAAGTCAGTGGTGAGAAGGCTCCAGCAGTTGCTAGACAGAAGGCTTCGCTCTGCCCTTTCCATGTCATGCTCTTTCCACGCAACCCCTTGTAACAGTCACAAGTGCTCTTTCTTGGAGGGCCTGGACCCCATCTTGGTGGTTGGAGCCTCCCTTAATTTCTACCCAATAGCCCCTTGTCAGACCTCCCTCCCTCTCCTCTTTGAAAACTGCCCTTGGACATGGCTTGTTTCCTCTCGACATCTCTGACCACTGAGCAAGTGGGGGCCCTTTCCTCTGGGTTCTTTGGGCTTCAAGAGAGGTCAGATCGGACTTGACTTCAGAAGGTCCCCTGACCACCTGAGCAGCATTCTTTCCCATTCTCTTACGCACAGATGTTTCTTCAGAAGAATGTCCCATTTGGGGGCATCCCTTCTCCCAGGTCAGCTCCCCTGAGGATCTCTGTGTTCTCACTTACTCTCCACATTTCTTTTGTGGCCACTCCCTGAAGGCCTTTCCTGAACCAACTAATACTCATTTTGTCCTTCTCAGTATTTCTTGTTTGGACACATGATTCTTTGTATCTCTGCCTTCTTGGTCTTGCCCCTCCTCCAAGACTTTCATTTTCTTTATTTACTCTAGCTCTTATAGTGATCTCCAGGGTCAATCATAGAAAGGTGTCACCAGAGGGAAAGAGACATGCAGACAGGAACCCCTCCACCCCATTACCTGTGTCAGGAAGGGTGACCACACGATCTCCAAGAGCCTGGGGAACTTTACCACTACAGGTTAAGATGGCTTATAGGTCCTAGGGGACCATGCTGGATGTTTCCAGAATGGAGCCAGGGCTAATGTTCAGGATATTGATGTGGTGACCAGAAATTGTCAGTGCTGATCAATGCAATTCATTTTCCTGCAGTGAGTGCTCACTTCTGTGAAGTCCTCTGTGTCTGTAGGAGTCTCCCCCTTGCTGAGGGATAACTGCTCAGGAAACTTTTGATCTGTATGTGCAAAAGCAGCCAGAGTCGATGCAGCAGGCAGCCCCATTTGCTAGCTCTTGCCTTTTCTTCTCTGTCTCTAGATGACATCCAAATAGCCCTGTTCTGATGGGTGCCAGAGAGTAACTATTCTAAAATTAAAGGCAAGACTGTCTTTTCAAAAAAATTTTTTAAACTTGCACCCTGTGACTTAGCCTTTCCCTCAGTGAGGCAGGCTTCCAGGGTGGCTGGTTCCACTGCCGTAAAGATAAATGAAGGGCTGAGTGGGGATGCGAGTACCTCCGGGGCCATGGCTGGGGACTTGACAAGTCATTTATTCTGGGGTACAGCCTGGCCTCTTGCCAGCCCTCCAGCATAAGCTCGGCCAAGGAGAAACCTTAAGGCAGATGAACCCCCGGCATGGGTCCTCTGCTTCCCAGCCAGGGCCTTCCAGCATCTGGTGGATGTGCACAATTAGTAATGCTTTTGAGGATAATAGTTTGGTCTCATGGAAAAAGGAGAATTGGTCCAAGATAATGTCTGGTAAACTTTGACATTCCACCCTGAAGTGATCCTACACTCATGTAGAATCAACGAACAGCTGCGTGATCATATTACAGAATCTTCCTCAAGAGCCAGCTTGTCATTGAATTCATCCCCAAATTCCTGCTTTTCCCAAACAAAAGGAGTCCTGATGTGTGAGGAGCTGGAGTCTGCCAGATGGAGGAGAAGTGCAGATTGCCAAGGCCGGGAGCACCCTTTGAATGTTTTGGCCTCATCTCCCTCACTGTGCATGTGAAAACGCTGAGATCCAAAGAAGGGGAGAGGGTTTCCCAAGGTAACCCAGTGGAAGAGCTGGGATGAGAACATGGGTTTCTTGGACCACAGAACCCCAGGCCAAGGTGCCCACCTCTCAGGCTTGTACAGTCCTCCCTGACCCTGTTCTTAAAGAACCCCTGAGAGTGACAATCTAGACCAGAGGATCAGTGATGGCATCTCTCACGTGAAAAGAAATGAAGCTGTACTGGCAGAGTCTGCCAGGAGGAGAAATCTTGCTTCTAGAGGGAAAATGAGGAGGAGGTCATGGCAAAGTCCTGTTTTTACTAAACCAAAATACCAAGTTAAACAACATGAAGCAAGTTGCCTAGGTCTATGACCCAGGTAAGAGCCTGTATCATTGAAGTCTTTTCAGAGGACCAAACAGAAAAGTGCAAATAGTGTTAGTCCTTCAATAGCAAGTCTTAAGCACCTACTAAGGTGGACCACTGTGCTGTTATGCTAGGTGCTACAGGGGCTAGAGGATAAAGTGTGGGCAGAGAGCAGTGGTTCCAAGAGCCAGTCTGGTGTCTGTCAATGACAGTGTTTTTATAGGTACAGACGCACACACACGTGCATGTGCGTAAAAGAATGGAATATTTCATAAGGCTCAATTTATTCTATTTATTCCTAGATCATGTCCTATCTCTTTGGGAAGTTGTTAACATAACTTTCTCAATTTTTAACAATGTCCTCTCAATAAAATGTTAGCAATGCAGTTAGGGTTCTCTTGTGTGTTTTTAAAATTGTATTGGTTGATGAATCCAAAAGTCTGGTAACTGCAGATGTGGGTGAAAGGACGTGGGCTCTGGGGACAGAGCTATAGGGGTCCAAACCCAGGTTCAGTCATTTATTAGTTATCTGACCTTGGGAACTTCTCTTAACTCTCGGAGTTCCAGTTTCCTCCCTGTGACATGAGAAGTCCTAAGAACAGTGAGGACTTCCTGTGGAGGTACACACCTGTGGGAATACCCACAAACGTTATTCCCCTTGTCTTGGAAATCTTTTGTGTGTGTTAGTGTATGCACACATGTGCGCCTACATTGTACTAGGTCCTGCGTGGGAAACAGGAGACCTTTAATGGCTTTTACTCTCAAGGAGCTAAAAACGTTCCTGGTGAGCCCACCTCACCAGAAATCAGGAGAGAGATGTAAAAAGTCTAGCAACCTTTCTTCTTCCCCGGAATAGTTTCTTTGGTTTGGTAATGGTGACAGGAATTTTCAGATACTGCTTTCCACAGTTCACATTATATTGTTTTTCCATGGCTGGTTTCAGTTTATACTAAGGCTCCCTCAAAGCTCATAAAGTTCCCTTTAAAACCTCATAAAATTTCACCTGTGGATATTTATGACCCACAGGATGTGAGCTATGTCCGTTTGGTTTCGATAGACTTAGCATTATTAAACTTGGGCTCACGTTCCCTCCTGATTTAGCATAGTGGGCAACCCGCTCTGTTCCCCAGTGAGGAAATATTTCAGCTCCCTGGAACTGAGCTCTGCTTGTGGGCAATGATTCTTACTCCTAGGCTCCTGAGTTTCAGGAGTTTTCTCCAGCTCTGGACAATAGACGTGCTGTATCAGAGTCACCCTAAGTTTACTCCAGACTCCCAGACTCCTCCCAGACGCCATTCCCAACAATCCATCCATGAGCATTTATTGACCTGTACAGCCAGAGGCATTTGAGACATTACAAGGATGTTAAAGATGTTCCTGCTAAAATCAAGGGCAACTCTCAAGTGCATAAAAACAATTCCAATTAATTCCTTGTATTGACCCCAAATTCATCTCTCTGGGACGTTTGCCCACTGGCTCTAGTCCTATATGACAATCATACAAATATTTGCAGAAAGACATCATGTCTCTCCTTTAACCTTCTCTTTTTCAGGCCAAACACCACCATTGAATCTGATTTTGAGGACCTGGTTTCCAGACTTCTTGTTATCCTGGTAGGTCCCCTTTGGGGTCCCCGTTCAGATGTGTGTCTGAATCACACCAGAGTCACGAAGGGTCTGTAGGGGTGGATCTCAGTCTGTCTGGCCTGAGATCCTTATTCCCAGGATGGAGAATGGACCTGGCTGTTGGAAGCACTTAGGGGAT
Organism: Indri indri; assembly: GCA_004363605.1. Lineage (NCBI taxonomy): Eukaryota > Metazoa > Chordata > Mammalia > Primates > Indriidae > Indri > Indri indri. The sequence goes on from RJWJ010046713.1 coordinate 4,581, forward strand.
GACGGAGAGTGCCCAAAGTTCACGGTAAGTTCAGACCCTGGCCATGTAAAGACCAGCTCTGGGAAGTACAAAAAAGGCAGACAAAGCCCCTTGATCAGAGAATTCAGAGCAATTTACTGGTGTAGGCCACAGAATCAGAATCAAGGGAGAGTATTCAGAGATAGACCAGGATAACGCAGAAAGAGGAAGGGGTCGCTTGCAACTAGAGGTAACTCCAGTGTCTAAGCCTCACGTCTAGCGGATACTGAGTCCTGGATATGATTGACATGTGGGAGGCTCTGGGAAGAAGTTGGAGGAGCAGTCTGGGTCAAGACTTGTAATTAACCCTAGGCTTTAGTGGAAGTTGAGGCCAAAGCTGTTGACATATTCTTTGTATTATCAGGATTCCTTTGTTTGGAAGTTCAGACATCCAACTCGTAAGCACAATTTGTTGGTTCATACAGTTCCCAAGGTACTGGTACTGAGGGTCGCTCCTGCTTCAGAAACTGTTGGACCCAGGTGATTCTCTGTCTCTAAACTGCAAGTTGACAGTCCTTTCAGGCAGATGTTTCCAAGGGGCAGCTTCCAGCAGTTTTTGTTTACTTCTTCCCGGCTTCAAATTCAACTGAAAACGAGCCTCTCTTTCCTAAGAACTCTAAAATAAAGTCCCAGAATTAGAATTGGGTCATGTGCACATTTCTGGAGCTCAGAGGTGGAGGTCTAACCATGCAAGGCAGAGCACGATGGAGAGGTGGTTCCCCAGGGGCACATGGGGGCGGATCCGGGTGAGGCACAGACAATAGATGTCTGTCCTCTGCCTCACTCCAGATTAGCTCTGGAGCTGGGGGCACCAGGCCCAAGGGAACAATGGGAAGAGCTGGCCGCGGCAATGAGTTGGAGCTGCCTGCCAGCTGGAAGACCTCCTCTTGTCAAAACTCAGCTTAGCACTTCAGACGTGGTTCAGCAGGGAGGAGACAAAGGGGCCCCCACTCCACACCCAGGCCCCGTCCTGTAGTGAGAGCCCAGCCTGGACCGCAGGTGCCCGCTGCCTCCTCCACCCCCTTCCTCCTGGGAGTGCTGTGTGTTTGGGAACTTGCTTTAGCTCTGCCCCTTCCAACATCAGGGCACATTGTGCAGGGTGAAGAAAGAACATTTAAAGCAGTCTTGCTTCTCTTTCTCTTCCTCTGGAAATAATCACAACAAGGCCTCATCATAATTTTAAAATTCAAGGCTTGGCTCGCCTTGGTAAGCCTGGGTCTGACTGGGATAGAAATGCCAGCACCAAACTCTCAGCCCTGGATCCCTGCTGAGTTTATCGTCCCTGATCTTAATCTCAGCCCTCTCTTGTGAGTGTTTTAGGGGAGAGAGGACTCTCAGAGCAGGGGCCCCTTTGGAGAGTCGGAGTGACTTGCTCCTCCGCCCCGACCCTCCCGGGCATTCTGCTTTCTTCTTTTTGGACAACGAGAATCTATCTGTCCTTGTCCTCCCCTTCAACTCTTTCACTCTTCGAGCTGGAAACATTCCTGACAAAGTAAAGATGGAGGTGACGAATCATATATGGGTCACATTCCTGTGTCTCCTCCTCCTGGCCACCCCCAGGCTAAGGAGTCTGGAAAACGTCAAGTGATTCAGAAAGCGAGCTGAATGGGTTCTTCATGCTTCACATTTGGTGCCAGGGAGCACAGCAGCGGCTGATGCAAGACTTGAACAGAGCAGGAGTTGAGCTTAAAACAAAAAAGACAAAAAGAACCCAACAATAAGCAAAGGACTCCTACACCAAAGTCTTTAGGAAAAGTGCTCCACAGGTGAGCCATGCGTGGCTGTCGGTCTTTGGTTGCTGCTGGAGGCCAGGCCAGGCTGGATGCAGGATGTGCTCAGTCTTGTAGGACCCCCTCTCTGTTCCTAGGTCCTACTTCTGTCCAAGGCCGTTGAAGAGGGAGTAGTGACATTGGGGAATTGCAGAAGTTGGGATGGGGCTCAGCAAAATCTTTGGGGATGGACAAACGGCACTTCTCACATCCATAGGTGACAAGCAGGCAGCTGTGGAGAAAAGGCCTTCATGGGACAGTGACTGTACCATGCTGCTCTTCAGCACATTCCACCAGCTGTGTGTGCACCACGGGTGATGGCAGCCTGCAGACTAGGTCTGTGGGAGAAGGCAGCCCCCGTCAATGGGGAGGACTCACTGGGTCACTGTTGACTCCATTTTTCTCCATGAGTCTCCAGGTCCTGCTCTTCCACCCACCTCGCACCACCCGGGGTTCTTTCCTATCCCATTCCCACCCAGTTTCAAACCCAGGAAGCCAATCTCTGGTTTCCATGGGGGTGGTGGCTAAAATCGTGTGGTCTGGTCTTCCCCCATGCTCTTCCCAGCAAATGCTGAGCATAAACTCTGTATTCTTTCCTTTAGGGCTGCCCCTGTTGACAGCCAAGAGCCTTTTCTGCTTTCAACAAAAACTTCCTTGTATTAATCAAAAAATTTGGTTTTCAAAATTTTTAATTTGGAAGTTAAACCAAAAAAAGTTCCCCCTTTGCATTCCTGTTTGAATAATCTTAATTCTCCCTCCAATGACACAGTTATCTTAAGAGGAATTAAGACTGAGAAAGTGTAAAAAAGAAAACATGAAAATTGGCATTTCAATATGTAATTACATTTCATTTTCATTGGTTCTTTGCAGCCAAATAATTTGGTAGCAGAAAAGTGACACCCACAAATAATCTTTCTTTTTTTATATAACAACATTATTGAGATATTTTTCATATACCATATAATTCACTTGTTTAAAGCATATGAATCAATGGTTTTTTAAAAATCATATTCACAGATTTGTCACAATCTTTCAGTATATGCTGTGCTTTTGGAAACTAGACACTGGGGCAATAGTGTTTTCTTTTGTCTTTTCTTTTTTTTTTTCTTAATTTTTGAATTCTACAAAAAGTCCAATTCAAATATACTAAACCGCCCAATATAGAATCTAGCCCAGGAATGTTTGCAGGGCACCAGCACCCTGTTTCCACTCTGGCTTAGGGGAAAGGGAGCTTACATTTGTTAATGAGCCCAGCCGTTTACATATATTATGTAATTTTCCCAAGAAGATTCTCCCTCTTGGGGACAATATTGCACCCATTTTTCAGATGTGGTAACTGAGCTTCAAAGTCACCCAGCTAGTTAGTGGCAGAGCTGGAGATTTCAATGCGAGTCTGTATGAATCCAAAACCATTCTGTCCAAAGCTCTTTTTCCTGCCTTAGACTGCCTCTGAGGACAAAAGATGGCATCAGAGCTATTCTAGAAATACTGCTCTACTTTCATAGGCTTAGATTCTGAACTTCTCTACTGTTCTGAGGCCCTTCAGAGGATATCTATGCCAGTCTGGTGTTTTCAAAATGTGGTTTGAAATCACTGGTTTGTTGTGACGGCCATAGGTTGAAACTTCAGAGGTTTGGAGGAGGCTTTTGTCATGGGCAGACGACATAGCCTTGTGTCGTGAGCCTGGATCATGAGAACCTGGTCAGCGAAGGTCTCTAGAGTCATCCTGGTACTGCCTCAGTCCTGGGGACTCAGTAGCCAGGGCGCAGCGGCAGACTCCTGGTGTTTGAGCCTGGAGCGTCCTTATCCCGCATGACCCAGAGCTGGGCAGAGACAGGTCGGCCTGCACACGGGTCAGTTAGCTCTCTGCCCTCAACATCCTCCTCCTTCTTTGGACTTCTCGAAAGCGTTTGTGCATTTTTTTAATGGCTTCCTGCCTCCATCTTTGGACTTGCTCTTTTTGTTCCTTTCTGTTTCAGTAAGGCCCTCATGGCAAAGATTTAAAAGACTGACAATACCTAGTGTTGGTGAGTAGATGGGAAAATAGTCTCATTTACCATTGGTGGGAATTTAAAATGGTGCTCCTGATTTGGAAAGCAATTGGCAGTATCTGTGAAAAGCATCAACAGGCAAATCCACAGAATCAGCAGTTTCAGTTCATGAAATTAATGCTATGGGAATCTTTGCACAATTGTGCAAAGATAAGTGTGCAAGGTTGGTTGTTAGAGTTTTATTTGTAGTTGTGAATATTTAGAAACAATCCAAACATCCATCAATAGGGACTGGTTTTAGACTGGCGCATCCATATAAAGATACTTAGCAGTCATTAAAATGGTAGTGCCCTATACATTTTCAGAGATAGCCAAGGTAATTTATATATAAGTGGCTGAGAGCGGTATGCACATTATAATAGCTAACATTTATTACCAACTTACTATGTATGAGACACTTGTGCTTTCATTTATTGTCTTCTTTAATTCCTAAAGCAACCATATGAATGTTATTGTTCCTGTTTTCACAACACAGAGTACTAACCACTGTACAATCATGGCCTGTTCCTATTTTCAGATAAGGCTTTTCAAAAATTTACAAATCTTGCTCCAACACCACGTACCTAATTAGTAGCCAAGCCAAGATGGGAACCTGGATCTGTCTCACTCCTGAGCTTTCCAGGATAATCACATTTTGTAGAAAACATGAGAACAATGTATGTATGTGTGGTTGTTAGCACAAGTGTTGAGCAAACAAAGCTCTGCTTGGTGAACTGCTCTTATCTGTCTAGACTCCTTGGGTATTTATCTTCTCACCTTCCATCCTAGGCAGAGTTAATCACTCCACTTGGGAATACTCCAGATACCCCTCACCAACCTTCATCTTAAACATTAGTTTATATGTTTTTCACCACTATCACTATGCTCTGTCCTTGCTGGCTAAGTCTGGCTTATTCTGTTTTAGAACCCCAGTGCCTGGCACAAAATATTAATAGATAGATGGTCTCAGGACACTGGTTGAAATCCTAAGGAGGTTTGTTACATACTGAACCAAGGGTCAGGGGTCAGGTTCAGGGTCAAGATGTCAGGACAGATGGTGACTGCTGCTATTCTGGGGAAAGGGCCTGCTGGGCAGACCAGGGAGCTACATCTCAGTTGCTGTTAGAACTGTCCGAGCAGAGTTCTGAGCCCCAGAAGGAATCCTTTTATGGGGCCTGAGTAGATTTACTGGGAAGCTAGTAAACCTAAATCTCCAGGACCCATGAAGTTCCCGTATTAATTGTGCACTTGCAATTTTGCAACCATTATGTTAGAGAGGGCTCCCCCAGATGGCACAAGGCTCAAACTCCACAAAACCTGCATCCTCCCCTATCCGCCCCCCGAACTTCTTTATACTTTTCTATCCCAGGCACAACTTCTCCCTCGTTTCCTGAAGCAATCCTTTCCTAAGTGCCCCTTTAAATGCCAAATGTCATGGTTCTGAGTGTCTCCCTCATCAATCACCTTAATTGTCATCATCTGTACTCCAAATCAGTGTTGTCCAGGAAGGCTGATTGGGTGTCTTGGGTCTCCAAGGGAGTTCAAATATTTTGGGAAGCCCAGGAGAAGCAGCATATTTACCCATGATCAGACCTCAAAGGTCAACTGAAATGTCAACTGGCATCGCAGGGACTGCAATTGTACCTTCTCTTGTGGGAACTCTGCACTCCTAGTGCTCACCAGGAGCCTGAGCGGCAAACACATTCATCTATGATTAATTAGAACACGGAAAAACAACGTCATCTTAAAGGGGTCATTAAAAAAAGTCATTTTGGCCGGGCGCGGTGGCTCACGCCTGTAATCCTAGCACTCTGGGAGGCCGAAGCGGGCGGATCGTCCTGAGCTCAGGAGTTCGAGACCAGCCTGAGCAAGAGTGAGACCTCGTCTCTACCAAAAATAGAAAGAAATTAATTGGACAGCTAAAAAATATATATACATAGAAAAAATTAGCCGGGCATGGTGGCGCATGCCTGTAGTCCTAGCTACTCGGGAGGCTGAGGCAGTAGGATTGCTCGAGCCCAGGAGTTTGAGGTTGCTGTGAGCTAGGCTGACGCCACGGCACTCGCCCCAGGCAAGAGAGTGAGACTCTGTCTCAAAAAAAAAAAAAAAAAAAAAAAAAGTCATTTAATTGCTCAGAGATCAAATCTTTCAAAAGCAAATGTTTAGGTAGAGGCCCTCATAAGTAAAAAGATTGGGATCTCTCCTTTAAACCTTTACTCTCCAGGACGTTTAGCCTCTTCAGAAGCAGAGCAGATGCTAGAGCCAGAGGCAGCAGCCCTGAGCACACCAGGTGAGACTGAGCAGGAGACACGTCCGCTCGCTGCAGCTCTGTGTCCCCAGCACTGGGCTCCGGGAAGTCTCTCTTGGAGGGAGACTGACGGTTTTCGTTTTAAGGACGTGATCACCGAGTGGCTTCTGCACAACCCCTTTCTGCGCCCTGGACTCTGATACAGATTGACCCTCCAGGTGGTAGGAGAAGCTGTCTTTGTGTGCAGTCGGGTTTGAGAGTAGTTTATCTTCTTAAAATCCCATGTCTTAGCCCACCTCTCAGCACATATGTTAACTGGCCAGAAGGAAAGGGCCAGAGAAGGAAAGGAGGGGAGAGTGAGAGAGAGGAGAAAGGAAAGGGTAATAAAGAAAAGCAAGGAAGGACAACGAAGGGAGGAAGAGTGAGTGGGGGGAGCACAGCAGGAGGAAGGAAGACAGTCTGAGACCCCGAAAACCGACAGCCTGTGATAGGGATGTGGCCACATAGCAAACAGCATATTTTAGACTCCCCGCCGCCCCCTGCCCCGCCAACCCGGGGAAAGGAACTCGGTGCTTTTCCTACTAATGTAATGAAGATCCCTGC
>RJWJ010046714.1:0-11249 GCA_004363605.1 Indri indri
CTCTCTCTAACTTTTTCACTGATCTTATACGTTTATTCTTCTTGAAAAACTTTAAAATCATACTGTTAAGATTCAGAAAACCTCATGGTAGGATTTTCATTGGAAGTCTGTTAAATTTACAGTTTAATTTAGAAAGGTTTGATATTTTTACTACCTCATACCTTCTCATTTAAGAATACGATGCATCTCTCTATTTCTTCATCTTCTTTTATATCTCTCAGTATAATATTTTTTCCTGCAGCCCTGTGCATTTCTCGTTGAGATTATCCTGAAGCATATTATATTTTTGTGGCTGTTACCTGTGGAATCTTTGTTATATTTTTCTAACTGATTACTATGGGTAAAGAAAACTCACTGGTTTGTTTTTATTAACAGGTCATTTGCTGAACTGTCTTCAGTCCCTCAAGAGCTTTTAGCTGATGCTCTTCTGTCTCCCAGGGAGAGATTTTTATTTTGGCCTGAAAAACAATCACCTTTGTCTTTATTTTTCCAACACATTGTTTCGGAATGTTTCATTACTTTTGATAGAACAATGATAAATACAAAGTTTGTGGGGATTCTAACCCGTTTATAGACATTAATGAAATGCTTCCAGTGGTGTTACGTGAAGATAGCTGTTCTTTACTGTGACAGAAAATGTTCTTTAAATTTGATTTTACTCAGAAATTAATATTGAATGCCATCCGATGCCTTTCTGTGCCTGCATCCACGTAGAAGGTGGTGACAGGATTTTCCCATTTGACCTCTAATAAGATGCGTTATTCTAGTTATGTAAGTGCTTTTGTCAATGGCTCTTTTACCTTGAACTTTTCTTTCTCTCTTTATGCTGCTGTGTCTTTCACAGACACATAGTTGATACATGTGTACCAACAGGAGATATTTTGTCACTTCATAGAAAGTTTAACCCATTTACATCTTTGTCACGATGGACATGATATACTCGATCATCTTGTCATCCTGTTTTCTGTGTTTTGTATTTATGCTTCCTTTTTTTTCTTTTCTGTATGGATTATATTGTCTTTGATCATTTTTTACAGTAATCTTGAAGGCATGTGTCCTGATCGTAACTTCCATTAATAATTACCTTTAAGTGTGAAAAAAAACCTCTGAACTACTATTTCTGCAATTATCGATATCAAGAAGAGTAAGTATCCATTGTTTCCCCTTTACGTAACACAAGGGATGCACTGGGTAAGGAGGTTTTTGGCTAAAACAAACAAATAACAACAACAACAACAAAAACAAACACAGAATCTGCTCCATGTGGCTTCAATAACTGTAGGGTTTATTTTTCTAAAATAACAAGAAATCTGGATATAGGCAGCTCTTGGCATTGGTTTAGGGGATCGACAATATTAGAGTCAACATCTTTGCAGATCTTTTCCTCATGGTAATAAAATGGCTGCCTCAGCTCCAGGCATCATATTGACATTCAAGGCAGTAAGAATAAGAGAAAGTCTGTGTCAGCTGTTTCTCTCTCAGGAGTATTAACACCTAGAAAAACTTCAATTTATATCTCATTGGCCACAACTCATTGGCCAAAACTCTAGCACATGTCCCTCCCCCCAAAACACAGAGAACACTCAGAAAGTGGGCATCTCTCCTGTCCAGGTGTTAGAAGTGGAAAGGAAAAAGGAGACCTGGCCTCAGAGGAATTAGCACGTTTCTGTTCCTCCTGCTGCAATGCCCTCTGCAGGCACTTTTCTGCAAAATGAATATTTTCTTTTGCAAATTATAGCATTGCATTATCAGTTAAAATGAAGTTAACGTGAAAGACGATTTAACATTTTCCCAGTACATAGTAGGTGTTTAAAAAGCATTAGTTGAACCATCTTTTTCAGCTTATTTGTGAATCACCTACCTTTGAGTAGCTCTGCTTAAATTGCCAAATTCCATATCCTTTATTATATGATCTCATTTTTTATCTGCATTTCATTCCAACATGATTGCCTTTTTTTATTCCAAGCAATAACAAAATACATTTTCTTTCAAATAATTTGCATTGAGTTATCTATGAAAAAAGCTTCTTCAATAAAAAACACACATAAATACTGTCACAGCATAAGGAATAAACAAATAGATATCTGTCTTTATGGGTATTGCTCTCTGATGCTATAACGTCTTTGTATTTAGATACTTGGTCTGTCTTTTAGTTAACTCATTTATGGCTTTAGAGCATTTCTGACTTAACAGTGATATTTCAAGGGAACTGTAGTTGCAGTGTGGACTGAGATTGTCTTTTTACTTTCCTCCGACCACTGGCATTATGACTACTTGCATAATGAAATGAACTTTGTTTAAGGCCGGATGTTTTCCTGCAAAGTCTGGTGTGTTTAAATGTATTTATGTTGTAAAGCTTATGCACAGTTATATGCATGGTTGTAACTTAAATAGACACTAATGCATCGCAAGTTGGTTAACAAAACTATCGGAAATTTATGTACCTCTGTGGTGCTTTCAATTAACTTGGAAGTCAGACTACCCGAGTTCAAATCCTGGGTCTTCCACCATAAGCTCCATGGCTTGGGCTGCTTATTCGTTCTCTTTGTGCCTTCATTTATAAATGTTTATAAATTCATTTATAAAACCAGGTTGGTCCATTATAGGGTTATTGTGAAGATTAGGAATTATGTGAAAAGGCTCAAAATACTAAGTGAAAATAGTCATTTTAACCTTGGCAAGTGTCTTCTTTCTTGGCAATTCTTCAACTGAATTCTGGTTGAACAACAAAAGTAGAAACATTCTGTCCAGAGAAATTCCATCATGCTCAGCTCTGCTCATCCAAGGGCCGTGGCATGGACCCCGTGTCTTTTCAGTGCGCTCTGTCCAGGTGCATTTGTACTACGCAGAATGGTCGTGGTGCCCATTGTACTCATTGTCTTGCTGTTGAGAGAGCCCCTCCTAAGATAGCCTGTCTGGGGAGCAGTGCCGGGTATCTTGTGCCTGGGCAGTGGACACCTATGAGGTCAGGCCTGGCCACCTGACTAAGGACAGTCCAACTTGGGTGGGCTGGTGTGACGGGTTCTGCCCAACAGGGCGTGGAAACCCTAAATATCAGATGGGGTCACCATGCCTCTTGAATTCTTGGTAAAATCATCTCAAGAAAAGCTAAAATCTCTAATGCCCTCTCAATGTCTCCACCAGTTCCCAGGGGGCTGCCAGGTCTTGGCTCCAGCCTCCAGCTTCTGCCCGGTTCACTCAATTTTTGAATTCGCGGCAGCATCCCTGCCTGCGCTGGTCGGGTTTTGTGCCCCTCGGCCCCAGGCATGGAATCCAGTCTCTGTCCTCGGTTACCAAACACAACTCAACGCCGTCATGAATGTAACGTCTTCACCGCCTGGCTGTCTATTACTGAGTACGAATCACCCAAAACTTAGGGGCTTAAAACATCAACAGTAATTTATTTTGCTCACAAACCTCCGAGCCGGTTCACTCATGGCTGGGAGGGGAGCCGGGGCCCTTGGCAGCTGGGCTCTGAGGACGAGGAGTCCAAGAAGCAGAGAGTAGAAGTGCAAGTGTCTTCAGCCCTGGGTCTGGACCCCGAAACTGGCAGGGCGAGCACCCCTTGCTCTCTATTCCGCTGGTCACGCAGCCGTAGAGCCTGCGGGGGTCCATGGAGGACCCCAGCTCCCAGTGGATTAAGTGGATGAGAAGCCGTCTCTGGTTTACTGTGCCCAGCAAGTCTGAGGGAGATGTCCAGCTCACCACCAACAGCTGACAGCTGAGCACGAGACATTCGGGGGCTCAGGAGTCCTGCAGACCCCCCTCGCGGCGCGGCGTCCTGACCCTCTGCCCCTGTCGTCTGCGGCCTCGTCCCCGTCGCTCTCACCTCCGTGCTCTGTTCGCTCCTGCTGCAGAGCCACTCGATGACCTTCGTCACTCCCTGATCCCATTCGCCAAATTTCAGGGTCTCACTGTCTATGTGGCTTTTTATGGTATTTTTCTAAACAAAGACATATCCCTCCTTAAGAAAAGATGGTTCTCATCTCTTAGAATAACATTTTTTTTTACCACCCTGCTACCAAGAACAAGCAATTCACTAAGTTAAACCAAATCATGACCTGTCCCCTGTCCATCAGGCCTAAAGCTATGGTCTGAATGTCTGTGTTCCCCTAAACGCCCTGTGTTGAAATCCAACCCTCAATGTTATGGTATTTGGAGGTGGGGCCTTGGGAGGAGATTAGGGTTAGTGCCCTTATAACCGAGGTCCCAGAGAGCTCCCTGAGCTTCCGCCACGCGAGGTCGCAGAGAGGAGGTGAGGACCATGGGCGGGAAACGGGGCTCACCAGGCACAGACTTTCCCGGAGCCCTGATGCCGGACTCCAGCCCCCAGAGTCGTGAGAAGTGAATTTCTGTTGTTTACAAACCCCCCAGTCCGTGGTGTTGTGTCGCAGCGTCCTGAGCGGACTACAGCAGGCTCCACTGCTCTGCCCTCCTCCCCGTCGCCCCTGCCCCAGCCCACTCTGCCCCGGGCACGCCTGCGCCCTCCTTTCTTCCTCCGCACTGCAAGCACCTGCCGCTTCTAGGCCTTTCCATTCCCTGCGCCTTGTGCTGGGTTGAATGTTCTGCCTCCACACGTCCACGAGGCTCCACCCGCCTTTCCTCTCTGTTCTGTTTAAACGCAGCTCACTGGTGCTGCCCTCCCTGACCATTTGAGGTCATTTCCCCCCAGCCCATCACTGTGTGTCCCCGCATCCAGTTTCATCTTCAGCCCCGACAGTTATTACCATACAGCGCGTGCAGCGTGGATCGATGCGTGGCCTGTGTGCCGTCTCCCGGATGGGCGGGGGCTTGCCTATTCCATCTGTGTCTTCAGCACCTGGAACAGCGCCCAGCAGGGGCTCACTGAGTATTTGTGGAGTGATTCTCAAAGGACTGAACACAAATAAGTGGGATTGGCCAATGAGGGCTGTGGGGACAAGTAGGGTGGCCAAGGCCCCAGTTTGCCTGGGACTGCAGAGTTTCTCAGGGTGCTAAACCCAGGACCATCCCAGGCAAGCCCAGATGAGTAGGTCACCCTAACGACAATCCCCTAAATGTCCTCAGAGAAATTGAGGTGCTGTGGGAATGAGACCAAGTGGGTCTGGGGACAAGTTAGAGAGGGCAGTTGTCCCCAATCTTCTGTTGGTTGGGATGGAGTCCAGGCGTCAGTTCTCAGCCATCTGCGTCCTTGCCACAGAGCTGATCACATAGCCCAGCATCACAGTCTCACAGTGGAGGAGGTGGGATGTTGCTGTCTTAGCGGAGGAAGAACATGGTGTCCAATTTATCCGCGCTGCTAGGAGCCCACACTGCTGTACAACATTGTTCAGAACTGCTGATGGGAGTGGTCTGTGGATTCTCCTTTCCTCTCTCCCAAGTGCTGCAGCAATTTCTTCGAGCTCTTGGCTTTGCAGGGTGCAGTGCACACCACAGATTCCCTCTGCAAGAGGCAGGGCAGGTATGCTGGCAGCCCACGAGGAGCACCTCCTTCGAGGACTACCTGCCCCAGTCACAGGGCGATGGCACCATCCCTGCTCTCTGAACCCGTCGGCAGCAAGGAAACATGCCATGCTGCTGGGGCTCACATCTGATCCAGAGTGGGAGGGCTCTTGTTCTGTTCAGCAGCGGCATGGGGTACAAGCCTAAGTAAACCTGAATGGAAATCACAGAAGACATGTGCAAGGCAAGCCTCTTGAAGACTTTGAGAGGGGAAGGCACCTGGCACCTCTTTGAACTGTTTGGCTTGCAGGGGTTTGCTTTGGCACCGCTTCTGCCAGAGCATAGCAGACCCCTGTATCGCCTGCTGGACACGCGCATCCTGGCTGTGCAATTTGGCTCCACAACCCAGAAGCAGATTTTCAGATCGTGCGGTAAAACAAAGCAGCAGCATCAATGCCAGCCCGGGGTCTGCCCTGAGCTATGGCAGTGTTTCTGCTGAGCGAGCTGCCCTTCCAAGGCGCCACATCTGCTGTCACCAGCCGGCTCAGGGTGATGGCCAGTCATGCTCCAACGACTTCCTCCCATGTCCCCCGAAACATCTGCAGAGTGAAAGGAAGTCTCCAATTATGTGCTCTTTTTTTTCCCTTTCCAAACCAAGACAATGTTCAGTAATTAATGGCATATTTTAAATATGTCAGGGAGATTTGCATTTTTCTCCAGGGAAGGATGAAATGACAGCACATGTGTAATACGAACCCGCCTGGGGCTCCTTCCGCACTGGGGGCTGGTGGACTTGCTAGGAAGGAGGGGGATTATTTGGCCCTGCTGAGAAAAATCCTTGTTGTTCAAGGGGTAAAGCAAGTTTCTGACAGTGTGTGCTGCTGCAGAAGCATCTCAGCACGTCCTTTTTTTAAAATTTATTTCTCGTCTTTTATTAATGAGATTTGGTTCTGGGAGACTATCTTGCGGAAGAATTAAACGCCTGCCTTTGAAGGCAGTTTCCAAGAGTAGGCTGGGACGTGGCGACAGGTGACTCAGCAGTTCACGCTGGGGAATTCTGTGGCAGGAAATGGTGGCTACCGGGGACGAGAACAGCCGGGCAGGTGGCCGTGCAGAGTGGACGGGGGTGGATAAGAGACAAACGTGGCACACTCGTGCCAGGGCCCACGGTCCCCTCCCAGGATCTTAGTGCCGAGTCCCAGCTAAGACCTTGTTCTTTGGAGTCAGACAAACATGAATCGTGGTCTGTTCTGTACCCTCCCTGCAGGCGTGGCCTTGGGCAAGCCTTAATTTCTCCATCTGTAAAATGAGCAGGTTTCCGTAGGGTCTCTGAGGAGATCAAATGCGATGATCCACGCAGGGGCCGGTGCACAGCAGCCTATTGCAGGGTGGGTCTCAGCATATCCACCCCTTAGAGCTGCTGTGTTCCCAGGAAGCAGAGTCGCTCTGGGCCCCGCAAATCCGGAGTCTCCTTCTGGGACCACGGTTTGTTCACGCCACCCTTCTGCTCGGAATCTACGTTTCCCTGCAGATCCGTGTTCTTGCCATGTTTGATGAACTTTAACCCATAGAACATTCATAGCGACGTTATTCACAATAGCTCAAAAGTGGAAACAACCCAAATACCCGTTAACTGGTGAATGGATGAACAAAATGTGGCATATCCACACAATGGGATATTATTTGGTGATGAAAAGCAATGAAGTCCCCACACCTGTACGACATGGACGAAGCCCAAATGTTATGCTAAGTGACAGAAGCCAGTCACAAAAGGTCACATACTGTAGGGTTCCATTCACGTGAAATACCAGAATAGGCCGATTCATGAAGACAGAAAGTAGATTAGTGGTTGTCAGGGGATGGGGAAAATGGAAACGGAGAATGGCTGCTAGTGGCCGTGAGATTTCTTGTTGAGATGATGACCATGTCCTAAAATTAGATTATGGCGACAGTTGCACAATTCTGTAAATACAACAAAAAGCATTTAATTGCGTATGTTAGGTAAACCTTATGTTGTATAAATTACATGTCAAAAAGCCATTAATGTAATTGATAATACTTGACCTTTATTTATTTATTTATTTATTTATTATTATTTTTATTTCAGGGTATTATGAGGGTACAAACATTTTGGTTACATTTTATGTCTTTGCCTCACCCGAGTGAGGGTTAGAGGCAAGCCCTTCCCCTCTGCAATGCTCACCATGTCCTTTAGTTGTGAGTTTACCCCCCCATCCTCCTAATCCCTGGAGAGTATTACTGCCATGTGAGCACCCTAGTGTTCATCAGTTAGTGCCAGTTCGATGGCGAGTACAAGTGGAGCCGATTCCTCCGATCTTCTGATACCTCACTTTGGATAATGGGCGCAAGTTCAATCCAGGAAAATAAAGGGCTGCTAGATCACTGTTGTTTCTTATAATTTAGCAATATTCCATTGTATACATATACCAAATTTTTTTTTTTATTTCAGGGTATTATGAGGGTACAAACATTATGGTTACACTTTATACATATACCAAATTTTTATAATCCACTCATGAATTGACAGGCACTTGGGTTGTTTCCACATCCTTGCTATAGTGAATTGTGCTGCCATAAACATTCAGGTGCAGATGTCTTTGTTATGGAATATCGTTCGCTCTTTTGGGTAGATGCCTAATAATGCTATTGCTGGATTGAATGGTATTTCTATTTTTAGCTCTTTGAGGCATCTCCAAATTCTTTTCCACAGAGGTTGCACTAATTCTTTAGTCTCTCTTTGTATACATAGTATGTCGTGTGTACATTTATATACAATGTATACCTTTATGCAAATTGTATACAACATATATTTGTATACACTATATACATTTGTATACATTGACTTTTCCTCTGCAATTGCATGGACTACTGAGGCTGAGGACAATGCCTTCATATGCTCAGAAACTCCTGATTGATATGTGGGTCCCACCGAGGTGGAGGCCAGTTTTAATTTGTCAACTGCCCAGAAGCAAGACAGAAAGTTACCAAGCAGAGACTTGCACTATGACATTCTTATCAGGGTGGATGAAGGCAGTGGTTCCTGGCACTGATCTCTGGACTGCTGCCATCTAGTAATGAAATATTTAAGAATTGTGACCAAGTAATTAATAGTATTCTATCAGTGTTAATTTCTTAGTTTTGATGAATGTACTATGATTTTGTAGGACACTGTCATTGCAGGAAACTAGGGTATAGGGGAACTGTATTTTTGCAAGTTTTCTGTAAATATATAAATTTTTCCACAATAAAAATTTAATCCATCCCCTTCCCCCGACAAAAGAAAAACTAACAAGGACAAAATAAGGACAAAGATAATGACCTTGGCAGAAAAATCAAGATAACGAACTATTTTTTATTCTAAAATCATAATCTTCCGGTATTGTTGGTGTTAAATGTCCCTTTTATGAAGAGGCATCAGATGGAATTTGCATTGATTGTTCCCCAACTTGACAACGTAAAAGGTGACAATTCTATGCCGGTGCTCCAGGTTGTCACAGGTGTCATCGGGCTCTGTCTGCTCTTCTCTCTTCCCCTGCGGGGGTGGAGTTTCTAAGGGGTTCTGTCTGTTTGTGTCCTGGAGGCCCCAGGGAGCCTGAGCCCGTGGCCGCACAGGTGACCTCACAGGTGACCTCGCACAGGTGCCCTCCCTCTGCTGGGCAGCGGACCCCGCCTGCTTTGCCTCGCGTGCCCAGGCTGCTGGTGTTCGCCGGACGACCTTCGGGTATCTGCCCTTGGATTCCTAGCCTTGGCCTGCTCCTGGGGCACCCAAATTAAGGTATCCGTGGTTTGTGAAGCCCAAAATATGGGACTATAGACTGAAGATAAGACTGAAACGTGGACTGACGTGTAATTCCTGGGATAGCTGTTGGCAAGGACCGGTCATGGTGCTAGACCCTGGGGATGGGTATTAGATTCTTAGGGCTGTCATAACAAAGTACCAAAACCATGAGAGAATGAAATGAAATGAAAATGAAAATTTATTCTCTCACAGTTCCAGAGGCTAGAAGATCAAAAAACCCAGGTGTTGGCGGGCCGTGCTCTCTCGGAGGCTCTGGGGGGCGGGATCCTTCCCTGCCTCTCCCAGCTTTCGGCATTTGGCGACAATCTGTGGCTTTCCCTGGCTTGCAGCTGTGTCACTCCAATCTCTGCTTTGGTGGCCGCACAGAGTCCTGTCAGGGTCTCTCTGGGTTCCTCCTCTTCTTAGAAGGACACCAGTGTTGCTGGATTAAGGCCCACGCTACTTGAGTAGGACCTCATCGTAGCTTAACTAATGACATCTACAATAGCCTAGTTCCAAATAAGGGCACATTCTGAGGTTCCAGAAAGCACATGGATTTCTATCAAATCCAGTACAGGATACAAAGAGGAAGACGAGGGAACAAGACCCTGCCTCAGGGAGCGTTTGGACAGATAGGTGTGTGTCTATGTGCGTGTGCACGAAGAGATCTCAACTAAACAAACATGCTAGTCAACTGATAATTGCAGAGAGAAAGGCTTTTTAAAACAGGATACTCTGAGCTCACACAAGGAATAAAGCTGGGCCTACCTGGGGAGGGGGAGGACAGAAAGTTGGAGAACCCAGGTTGCGGGGCAAGACATGGTGGCCGGAGCAGGTGTTCATCTCCTGGGTGAGGCTGGAGCTCTGTCCTCGTGGGCTGTGCGTCACGAGCATTTTAAAGGCCCCGGGGGGCTGGGAGAGACAAGGAGAGAGAAGGGGCAGGGGGAGGAGAGCACATGGGCTCAGCAGCGAGGTGGGCGGAGAATGGAGAGAAAAGTCAGTGACCTGCGGACGGCAAGATCAGCAAGACCTTCGAGGAGCTTCCGGGAGACACGTCCCCACCCCCTCCCCCACTGCACCCGGTGGACGGACTTAGTTCTATGAGCACAGGGTCCCGGGAGCACCCACAGGCACCTGGGGCTGCTGACCTAGGCTGGGTCCAGGGGGCCCTGCTGCTTCTGTTTTGGGCGAGTTCAGAGAGAGAAGCGTCCAGAGTGGAGGTGGGGCGGAGGGAGTGGGAGAGAGGAGCGGCCAGGTGGGGACCAGCTGTCAGGCGAGGGGGAGGAGTGAGGCAGAGCGGGGAGAGAACCGGCGGGAGGGGGAGAGAGAGACGAGAGAGATGGAGAGAGAGACGAGAGAGAGAAGAGAGATCTCTTTCAAGAACGCAGAGTGTTCTCTGCACCTGCTCGCTCCCTCTCTGGGACACTCCCTGAGGTCCCCTCATGCACGTGACTTGCTTTGCTAACCAAGGCCCACACTTGCTGGCTGAAAACCACATCAGTGGTTTCACCCAGGAAACCCACATGCAGCATTCAGCTCCCAGCGATAAGTGGCATGAGTGGTGGCATCTGGAGCCCCCTTTGCTGAAAGGGGCTGTCTGCAATTCATTGCCCCGAAGATGCTGAGATTGATTCCCCGGGAAAGGCGATGAAATCGCACAGAAGCCCCATTATTGGGGCAAACTATATAACTCACCGACGGCACCGCAGCCACAGTGCACGGGGCGTTGGGTCTGGGGCTCTCTGGGAAGCGTTAGATATGAAATGACTTTGCGTGATGCAGCTCAGACGTTAAGAGTGCAATGCTGGGGACTACATGATTCAGTGAGAAAATATAAATGGAAAATTACTGGAGCTGAAATTTTATTGCAAAGTTATTTATCTTTGTTATTACTTTCTGAATCCTTTTGTGCCTTTTGTTCGCGGCGACGGATAGAGGCACTCTTACTTACACTTTAAGTAGAGATTAGGAGGGAAAAGTGTTCCTCGCTGCACCACAAAATACCAGATTAAGTCTCAGCCCAGGCCTG
>RJWJ010046715.1:0-11251 GCA_004363605.1 Indri indri
GCCTCCCGGCGCTCCTCGGCTGTGGCTGCGTCACTCCAATCTCTGCCTCGTCTTCACGTGGCTGCCCCTCTGTGTCTGCTGTCCCTTATGAAGTGCTCGTGATTGGATTCAGGGCCCACGTGAATACATCAGGATGATCTCCTCTCTAGATCCTTAATTACATCTGCAAAGACCCTTTTCCCAAGTAAGGTTGTGTTCACAGTTCTAACGTGAGGATATGGACATATATTTGGGGGGTCACGGCTCCACCTTCTATTAACACAATGGCCAAAGAGGGGTGTGTGGAGATGGCCGAGGTGTGGCTGCAGAGCTGCACTTGCCTGTGCAGAGCCTGGAGCTCGGAGGCGCAGAGACGAGCATGGTGGTGGCCGGGGCTTGGGGGAGGGGAAGGTGGGCGGCTGTTGTGCTGAGCATGAGGTTTCAGTTACGCAAAATGAGTGAGTTCTCGAGACGTCTGCGCAGCACTGTGCCTGCAGTTAGCAATAGTGCATATACCATCTCGTGCACTAAACAATTTGCGAGGAGGGTTCTCTCCAAAAAAAAACACAAAAAAACCAACAGGGCAGAGGAAACTTTTGAAGTGATGGATATTTTTGTCACCTTGAATGTGGTGATGGGTTCATGGGTGTTTGCGTATTTCCAAACTCGTCAAACTGTATCCACTAAAATGTGTGCAGGCTTTGTTTCTCCGTTATCTCTCAATAAGGCTGTTAAAAATATTTTTCTAAAAAGGAAAATTACAATGGCAGTGACATTGTAACAATATAGAAAGTTATTTTCACATAATGTTAAACATTTTGCAAAACTAAATTACTGTTATTACTACTGTGAAAAACATGCATGTGACTAAAATGCCCGTGTTCTAAAACACAAACAAACAAACAAACAAAAAGACACCGTTGGTGACCGGCCACCAGGCATAGCACCATTGCCAATCTGAATGTCACTCAAGACCACGGAGACCTGAGGCCCAGGCTGGCTGTGCTGGGACCCTGGTGCCCTGGGCTCCCTCAGCATCTCAGGCTGCCCTGGGGGGTGTGAAAGTCACTTGCCAGAGGGCACAGAAAGGTGTCCCCTGGAAGCCCTTTGTTTACTGGCTCTTTGCTACCTGCTCATTGTGCAGGGTCTTCTCTCTTCTCTACAACGTTAGTGAGGCCACCTGGGGACTTCCCCGAGACGTGGGATTGAGCCAAGAATAAGAGCACGGTGTGACCGAGCACAGTGAGAAGAGCCCCCGCGCTTAGCCCTGGGTCCGGTGGGCGTCAGGTGCCTGTTAAGGGCCCGCCCCGGTGGGCTCAGTGGCTTTAGGGTTGGGCTCTGGGGCCTCCCCGGGTGACCGGAGCCCCAAAGTAATTCTGGTGACCCAAAAAGTCCCACCCCCGAGGCTGGGGCTGAGGCTGGGTAATGTTGTCACAGAGGGTCCACAGGGGGACTCGCAAAGGGCCCGTGAACCTCCCGAAATGACCTGCACCGACTGTTATATAAGAACGTGGGGGTCCAGGGCTCTCCCCGAGTCCCAGAGTCTACGTCCCCTGGGAGTACAGAAGGTGGCCGTGCTGGAATAACTGAATCTGCTCATCACACGTGATTGTTACGGGTCTCTGACAAGCTTCCACAGCCCCCGCCTCCTCTTCACCTCAGGGAGTGAGGTGCGGGGAGCACCCTGCACACAGCTGAGCGGCAGCCGTGGTGGAATGTTCCAGAAAGAGTCCAGAACTTAGAGTTCAGAGGTTGGGGGTCCTAAAGCAGAGTGTCTCTGCCACCCATCCCCTGTGGGGCCAACCCTGAACCGAACTCTGCTCTGGGCCTCAGCTTCCTCATCTGTAAAAGGACAAACGCAACCCAGGTGGGCCCACTGGGCCCCGAGCAGAGACTTTCCCCCACGAGTTCCTCCTTGTCTTTCCTCGTCTAGTATCTCATCCCTTCCCCAGCTTGCTTTTCTCGCCTTTCATCACCCTAAGGCTGCCTACAGCACCGTGGGGTCAGCTAACCATTCCCAGGTGGCCCACCCAGGCCTGGATCCTGCTCTATGCTAAAGCCACTGAGAGCCTCCGGCTGCTCCTGCAAATCCAAACGGAACCTGCCCTGCCCTCCGCCTCGCCCGCCCAGTCCCCTCCTGAACCCTCACGGAGCCCCAGGGCCAGTGTACACGCTGTCCCTTGCCGGGGAAACCCCTGCTCACCCTTCGAGACTCCCTGCACCCACCTCTGCCCCGTGTTCTCACCGCACACTCCCGGCCCCCTGGCAATCGTCGGGAAATGGGATGAAAAGCTCCCCGATGGCAGAGCGAGTCTCTGCAGTTCACTGCTGTCTCCCCGGTGCCTGACACAGAGTTGGGCTCAGTAAACGTGCAGATGGAAGGACGGATGGGTGGACGGATGGATGCAGCGACAGGCGAGTGAGCCAAATCCCTCTACCCTGTGCCTCCCTTAGGTTCCCCTAAAGGGGAGATGCCCAGTTAGGAGGATGTGGCCCTCAGGTACTGAGTTGGAGGCGACATAGAGGACACAGTGGTCACCAGGAGACAGGAGGAGGCTTCGCCCACCTCCATTTCTCGAGGAGGGGCAGGCTGAGACACTGACCACGTCGAGTCTTAACTGAAGAGGCTTCCACTCCTTGGATCTGTCTCCTCGAATGTTTTTTTTGTTTTTGTTTTTGTTTTCTGGAAGGGCAAGGTGATGTGTTCTTGAGCTCTGGTTCTGGTACTGTTGAGGGCTGGCACCTTGACCCCCACGGTGCTGCCACTGGGCCGGAGGGCAGTGACAGACAGGGCCAGCAGTTCCCCCAGGAGAAGGCGGCTTGTTAGGGTGTTTAAGTGGTGTGTGAAAGATGGCGCTGGCCACCAGGTCCCATGGCGCGGTGATCTGGTCACTGCTGGGCGATACCTGCTCTGCACACATCTTCCTTCCATAGCCACGAGCGGGGCAGAAGGAAGGACAGGCCCCAGGCCACCCACCCCACTCAGGACCAGGAAGCTCACAGATTCACTGTTACTTCCTGCCCTCTTAACGCCATTTTTATTAAGTCTCTAAGAGTGAAATGGGGACGGGTAAGGGACGAGCGCCACGGAAGACCTGGCTCACCTCCTGCTCTGCGCTCTGTCCGCAGGTGGGCCGGCATCTCGATACGTTCCCCACCGAGGCAGATCGCCAGAGGGCGTTCAAAGCCCACCGGGAAGAGCACGCCGTGCGCCAGGGCACCCTGCGGATGGGCAACTACACCCACCCCTAGCCCCTCACCCCCCAGGAGAAGCCTTCTTGACGCGGTAGAAAATTCCCTGAAGGACTCTCCTTTCTTGCCCGAACTCCTACACCACTCCTTGTTCATGCAGGAGCTGCTGCTGCAAGGAGCTCAGATTCAGGTCTTAGGTTAATTATTTTTGGTTAAGAGTCTCCCTCTTTAGGTTAGCCAACACTAGTCTTGCCGTGGCCCCAGTGACCCTCCCTGGGGACTCCTCCTCCTCCTCCTCCTTGGGCAGGCTCACCTGCCTCTCTTCTCGAGCCCACAGCTGACAAGATAAACCCAAATTACAAGGCAGTTTTTTAGACTCCAGGCTCAGGGTCGATTCCATGGCTGTGCCCATTAAGTGTTAAGAACAACCCGTGTATTTCCTGCAGAAAGTGTGACAGTGACATGCTTTGAAAGCCCTCATTTTATATTCCAAACATGAGTTTTAATTGCTCTTTTTGGGATGCCTGATGTCTCACCATGGCAGTATTATCTCTCTGGGACCCCTGACAGCAGGAAGAGCCAATGGTTCATTACTCAGGCCTGTCCCCCTTCCTCAGCACAGTGGCCCTGTCAATCTTCACCGAGGTAGACTCAGGATGGTCAGCCTGTCCCCAGGGAGAGAGCCTTCGGGTGACGGGCAGACTAAGCTACACAGGCTGCAGAACTTCCTGGCCAGACTCCTGTGAGGTTCCTCACTCCGTCTTCCTATGTGTTGTTCTTTGGCTTCCCACAAATTGTATGCTGGTCTACTTTAAATTTAAAATGCTATTTGTCTCCCTCCTTTTGTGCCTTTATTTGAAAACCAGTAAACCCGTAACTGGTGAATGAACCAACCTAAGATTCATCGGACGGCAGTGCTACCTCATGGAAACTTTTCAAGGTAGACGGGAACCTCCAAGCCATCCTAACAATGCCCTTTCTGAGGGAGGCAGAACCTCAAGTTTTGAATCCAGTTCTCGTCTGAGGATTGCCGAATGTTGATCTTCAGCCTGGCACTCTCCCCCGAACTCCAGGCTCCTTCGTCCAACAACTGCTCTCGCGGACTCTCCGCTTGGGCCCTGGTGTCCATCTCTAACCAGCACGGCCCAGACGAAAGTGACTTTTCCGCCCAGCGAGCTTCTCCCTCCATCTTTCCCATTTCGTAAATGAGACCACCGTCCACCCCGCCGCTGGGGCCAAAAACCCTCACTACTCTGCTTCCTCCAGCTCTCGCATCTAGTCCAGCAACAAGCCTGCCAGCGTTACTTCGGAAAACACTCCCCGATCCATCCATCCCGTGCCCCAAGCCCGCGCCCGCGCCCGCGCCATCTCCCCGGAGCGCTGCCCCCCACTCACGGTCCCTTCGCCGCGGAGCAGCCCCTGCGCGCTCCAGTGCAGCTTCCTCTCTGAAAGTCAAACCCGCAGTCCTGCAGGTGACGCCTCACACTCCTGCCTTAGGCTTCAGGCTTCTTTGTCCCTTTGCCTGGAGCACTTGGGCCCCAGATTGTCACCTGCCTCCTCCTCCTTGTTATTTAGGTTTTAGCTCAGAAGTCAAGCCCCTACTCAAAAGGCCTTCCTGGAAACCGCCCCAGTTCGATCTGCACTGATCCCATCGGAAGTTTATTTGTCAAGGGCCCAGGATCAGCGGTCTAAGATCCCAGGACCCGTATCCCAAGGGTCGCACATCCCAAGGGTGCTCAGCGATGTCTGTGCCACGGATCACACCCCTGCAGGCTGGGCGGGGAGCGTCCCTCGGCCTCGGTGACTGTCCAGGGGTCTGAACCGTTGTGGCACCACAGACCTGAGTGAGCTTCTCGATCCGCTGTCTCCCCTCCCCCTACTGCGCTGCAGCTCATGAGAAGCCAATTCCATAAAAATGCCACATTAGCCCCTTTGACAGACCTGTCCCGCCCCAAGGGCCCGAAATCCCCCTCCCACCACACAAACCAGAGGGAAACGAGCATCCTCACTCACCTAGACTAAAGCCACCTGGAAGCCTCCTGACCCGCTCAGAGTGGCCGGCCTGGTGTGGGAGGGCAGGGTCCGAGGGCCTGGCTCTGAGCCGGGCAGCCGCGTGCAATACCGTCGGCCAGAACGAAGCCTGGCTCTGCCGCGTGGCCTCTGTGTGATCTGGGCAAGTGTCCTAGTCACTCCATGCCTCACCTGAGAGACAGGACTCCCCCCCCCCCCCCCCCAGCCTCCCTGGAGCCAAGGTAGATAACGACCACCAGAAAGGATGTGTGAGGGGCTGGCACAGGGAAGCACCGGGAAGCAATAGAGAAACGTGAATCACCGTTTTCTCATTTCACAAAAGCACGCGGAAGAGGGGCAACCACCAGAGCCCTGGGAGCAACTGAGGCACAAGGGCAGGTGCACAAAGGGTCACAGGCTTTGCGTCCAGATATGTCAAGAAAGTAAAGATGTTTTGAACTGAGCCCAGTGTTTTGCTCAGAAACCCCCTATGGGAAGGGGAGGGAGGCACATCCAGAGGCAGAAGAGTTTTCTGAAGGACCCAAAGTTGGGCCCTAATCACCAAGGGGTGGGGCAAGTCCCCTGTGGCAACGAGAGAGATGCCCCGGAAGTGGCCCTCCCAGGCCTGCTTGCCCGAGGCCCCGGCCGAGGTGGGGAGTGTGGGCTCAGCCAGAGCAGCTACAGGAAGTCTCTCGTTTGTCCAGTCACTCCTCACGCCACGCACTATGGGACTCGCTAGGGCTGTGACAGATGCCCTGGGAGCACCACCCTGGACGCTCTCTGGAGTCCTCTGGGTGTTCCCAGTCCAGGCCGGCCGCGGCTCTCAACCGGGAGAACCCCGGCTCCTTGTCCTACAGCGCCACCCGCTGGCAAGTCTGAGTCAGAGGCCACGGAGGTTCCCGGCCCTTCCCTCCCTGCGTCCTTCTCTCCACTGGCTTCGTTCTTCCCTCATTAATTATTTGTGCCCGCGCAAAGCCGCAGTCTGCTTCTGGTCTGATTCCACCTTCCTGGGTATCCTGTCACAGTTGGGCGGACCCTGCCTGGGGGCCCTACAACTGCCTGCTCTTCATGACCCGGATAGAGTCCCCAAAGGGCCCAGCCCGAGGGACCTCGGGTGTCATCTTGGTAGTCTCCCTCCATTGCCATCCCCAACTTCACAGGTGAGGGAAGCCCGAGTCTATGCGATAAGCGAGGCCAACACACTATCCCAGGCCACTGTGTGTTCCAGAGGCTGCCCCCAAACTGCTGCTCAATTAAAGACCGGCAGAAATGGGTGAGCTTAGCTTTCCATCCCAAGTCCTCCTAGTCACACACCAGCAAACGCCATGTGAGGTGGGTGTCATCAGAGGCATGACCTTGTGCCCCTGTCGTGGCTAATTTCATTTAGGGCAGTCTATCTCCTGGTTGGGCTTCTTAGCAACTCCCCACCAGAGATTTACCCGAACAGTGAGGCCCACATGTGCTGTCTCCGTGAGCCACAGGGAGGAGGCTGCCCTGGACCTCACCTGGTCTACTTGAAATTCTTTGAAGTCCCCTCCAGGTGAGAGGACGCAGTGCTGTGCTGACGTGCCCTTGGCAGGAGGGGGGCAAGTGCCCAGCTGGGGTGCAAGAGCAGCACCGAGAGGGGTCTTTGGGACAGGGACTTACGAAGACAGAAGGGGCTTGAAACCACCTAGAGCTGCCAGAGAAGGCAGAGGGTTGCAGAGCTGCTTAGCAGCAAGACCAGGACGGGGCCAGACCTGGATGGAAGCTCTCCCTGCCCACCAACCCACTGTGTCCAGATTTTTAAACTAGAGCCCAAACCTCATTCACTCCCTCCCTACTTCCCTCTCTTTCCCCCCACCCATCGCCATTGCTATCTCTATCTCTCAGATGCAACCAGAAAATTAATAGTTTTCTCAGCCAGAAGAAAGGAGTCTGGCTGTTGCGCAGGGTGTTTATCGGGCGGGTAGGCGCCAGCCGACAGCCATGTCCGCTGCTGCCTGGCGGGGGCTCCGGGAAGCCTGAGGAGGAAGAACCGCTCACTGGCTACAGATCCAATTTCAGTTCCTGGGGAGGTCCCTGGATCCAGAGAGCAATGGCTTGGCTCTTTTATTCACCCACCCCAGCACCCCAATTAGTGCTGGCTTGGAACAACAGATGTCAGGGTCCAGAGAAGGCTCATCTCACACAGCAGGCACCCAGCTCGGTGCTGTGGGAGCCAGACAGGTCTGTGTCTCCAGGGAAGCACCTTCTTTTGCCTTTATCCTCATGGACCCAAACATCCTTTTTACTGCATTTCTTTTTACTTGGGAAATGCTTTGACGCTTGAAATCATTATTAAGTGGGGGGGAAAACTAGGTTGGTTTTTTACACAGGTCCGTAGAACTGAATGCAGGAAACTTATAAACTTGAATCCACAGAGGGGAAATTATCTGTGAAGCGGATTTAGATCGAGGGGCATCGCTGCATTCTGTGAGCTCCACGAGGGTGGGGCCGCTCTGCCACGCTGTCCACGACTCGCCAGCATCTAGCACAATGCACAGGACAGGGCGTGTGCTTGCAAGGAGGGAAG
This sequence comes from Indri indri, assembly GCA_004363605.1. Taxonomy (NCBI): domain Eukaryota; kingdom Metazoa; phylum Chordata; class Mammalia; order Primates; family Indriidae; genus Indri; species Indri indri. Next base: position 7,736 of record RJWJ010046715.1, read on the forward strand.
GAAGGAAGAGAGGGAGGGAAGGAGGGAGGAAAAGAAAAAATATGTTCTCTTCCTGGTTTCAGGAGCTCCGTGGGGTTTTTAGTTAAACAAACACAAATGGTTGAGAACAGTGACCTTGAAGCCCATAAATTGTCCAAATCCTTGTCCAACCCATCTGTTTGCAGAACAGAGAAATCCTAGCGCCCAGCCCTGGCCTGTATCGTCTCAATCCTCTGCCCACCACCTTAAAAACTGGTTTTGGTGGAAGGCCCTGGGCACAGGTGGGCGCTGACTTTTCTAGAGAGGGCTGGGGAGACAAGTTTGAGGGCTCTAACTTGCCGGAGGAGAAAAGCTCCAGCTATCAGTGGTAGTTGCTGTGCTGCGAACTGCGAACTGCGTAACTGCTGCTCTTCAGGCCCCCAGCCGGTGCGGAGAGCCCTCACTCTGACCACGTGACGTGGGCAACATCATCTTCACGTTATAGCTGGGAAAAAAACCTCAGAAAGCAGCGATTTGCTTAAAGTAAAAAAAGAAAAGAATAGAAAAGAAAAGAAATGGGACTACAGGTGTGCATGACTATGCCTGGCTAATTTAAAATTAAAAAAAAAATAAGGGTTCCATGGTGTAATGGTTAGCACTCCGGACTCTAAAAGCTTGGTAACCAAGACAAATTATATTTTAATATAATTTTTTTTTTGAGACAGAGTTTCACTCCGTCACCCTGGGTAGAGTGCAGGGGCATCCTCATAGCTCACTGCAACCTCCAACTCCTGGGTTCAAGCGATCCTCTTGTCTCAACCTCCTGAGTAGCTGGGACTACAGGCACATACTATGACACCTGGCTAATTTTTTTCTACTTTTCTTAGAAATGGAGTCTTCCTCTTGCTCAGGCTGGTCTTGAACTCCTGAGCTCAAGCGATCTTCCTGCCTTGGCCTCCCAGAGTGCTAGGATTACAGGCATGAGCCACTGCACCCTGCCTTTAATACAATATTTTTAAATCAAAATTTAAAAATCCATGGTGGATAAAATGCCAGCATTCAAAATAAAGACTCACCTCATTTGCTTTACCATAGTCTCAGCCCTGAATTCTAGAGCCAGGATTCTAACTCAAGTCTGTATCCCAACCGGCTCCCCTAACCACAAGCTGCCTCAGACCCAGCTACTCAGAAGCTTGAATGGTGTCCTTTAAGCTACAATTCAAATGGGAGCAGAGACCACCTAGGATTACTCTCAAAAGGCTTTGAGCAGACTCTCTGTGAGGCTCTGCCTGATGGGCAAGGTGAGCAAACCAGCAAATGCAGCCCCTTCTCTAGCTCCAGGGCTGAGGGGTGTTCAGTGCAGAGAGAGGAGGGGCTAGGAGAAGGAGTGTTGGTAAAAGCATGGCCTAGCCAGAGGCACAGGCTCTCCCTGTCCATCCGGGACTCAAAGCCAAACCCAAACCAAGATCGCCACGTGGAGAAGAAGGACGTAGATTCTGCACCACGGCCCCTCCCACCCTTGCCCCTCCCACCTCACCATGTGAATGCCTTTGTACCAAAGGGAAAGCTGAGGTCGAAACAGCAGAGATGAGCTGTCCAGAGTGGGAGCAGCCAGGGCCTTCTGAGGGCTTCTTCAGGAACCTGCCTGTCCCAGCCCTGGAGAAGAGCAACAGCTCCTTTGTGGTCCTCTCTGTGGGTGGGTGGTCTTGGACCTTCTAGGGCTCTGGGTCCATCAAGAGGCTAAAGGTTTAAAAGACAGCAATCTCAAAGGACCAGCGGCAGGGACTGGAATTTGAAGCAAGAGATTTCAAGAGAAAGTGGGCAGCTGGGGCGGTGGGCGGGGCGGGCGGGGGGAGGTCCTGAAAAGAGAGCCCAGAACAGGGGATTTGGCTGTGGGAGGGGAGGGCAATTCTGGGTCCTTGGTGAAGACTGAGTAGTCCTGGGAGCCTGGCCCGAGAAGTGCCCTGATAACACTAATTTCCTTTCCTTTCCTTCAGGCCCCCACACCCTTGCCCCTCAGCCAGCCCCTGGGGAGGGGGCCAAGAACTGCTAAGGGCAGGGGGCTAGGGCTGGGGCTGGGGAGAGAGGTCTGCCTCCTGCTGTGTAAACAGGAGCTCGAGCCAACGTTCACAGCCGGCTCCTCTGGACCTCAAAGTCCGGATACCCCACCATGTCCAAACAGGCTTCCTTCCCAGAGGGTGGGGTGGATCAAGGATCCCGTGGATGTTTAAGAAAATGCCGATTCCTGGGCTCCACAGCTAAACAAGAGCTCAGGTGAGCCTACGCAAACCTCTTAGGCTGTGGCCAGGCTGAGATGCAAGAACCACCCAGAGATGGAAAAGAGAGAGGAGGTGGCGCCTGGCGGAGCTGGAAGTCCCCAAACAGGAATAAGGCGATGTTAGTGAGAGAGGGCTAAATCCCAGGGTAAACTCCAAACGAGATAAATCACATAGCATGTTTTATATCATAATAGTGGCAGTAATTCAATACTAATGATAGCATACTAACGACCCGTTGGTATTCTTGGGCCCCAAGAAGTGCAGCGAAGCCGGCCAGTGCTGCAGTCGGTGGGGCCCACGCTGGTCCTTCGGACCGCGGGAGGTCCCTGGCTGCCCCTACTCCCTGCTACCGTCCGATCTGGCCGCAGCACCCAGCGCCTTCCCGGGCTTCGCTTTTGCCGGGTCCGGGATCCAAACCCCAGCACAGGACCCCAGAGGCCAGAAAAGGTCCCAGCGCTGCCGGCTGCACGTCAGCCGGGCAGGGGCGCTCAGGACGCTCCCGCAAGCGGAGGACGCTCTTGGGGCCCAGTCCGTCCCATCCGTCTTCGCCCAAGGGAGAAACCACCGCTAACAGGCGGTGGGAAGGAGAGTCCTGTCGACCTAAGCGGGGACCTAGGGTGCTCCCAGGAAGATGAGATCCTCCCGGGGTGCGAGGCGCAGGCCGGGAGGAGCAGAGGAGTGGGCGCTTGGGAAGGAAGCGGGGTCTCCAGGGGCGCCCGGAGCAGGAGCAAGGGCCAAGCTGGGGGCTGGCCTGGAAAGGCCAGAGCAGTCCCCGCTCCTCATGATTTATGGTCCCCTCCCCGTCTACCAAACTGAAATGAACGACCGCGGGCTCGGCTCCACCGCGGGAGGCGCCCACAGCAGCGCCGCCGACCCAGGGCCTGGGGGCCCCGCCTTCCCGACAGCTTGCAGCCGAGCCCGGCCACGGTCCCCGGGGAGCCGCCCGTCCTCGCCCCCAGCCCGGCCGGCGGCGGGGCCGCTTCCAATCTGCCGGCGGGCGCGGGGGGAGAGCGCCGGGCCGGGCGTGAGGCCACCGCCGACCTCGCCGAGGGAGGAGAAAGTTTCTGCTCCACCTGGCCGCCCGGTGCTGCCCTAGGCCGGGCCCCGGGTTTAGGGGGATTCGGGTGCCTCAGGATTCCGCTGCGGCCTCAGACGCTGAGCTAGACGCGGGGGCCCGGGTGGTTTTCTGGGGATCGGGGAGGGGGAGGCAGGAACACGAGGGGCGCGCTGGGAAGGCCGGCGCAGGGCCCTGAGGCCCGCCGCATCCCCGCTGCAGGCG
>RJWJ010046716.1:0-11247 GCA_004363605.1 Indri indri
AATCCCATTACTGGGCATCTACCCCAAAGAACAAAAATCGCTCTATGAAAAAGACACCTGCACCCGAATGTTTATAGCAGCGCAATTCACAATTGCAAAGGTGTGGAAACAGCCCAAGTGTCCATCAATACATGAGTGGATTAGTAAAATGTGGTATATGTATACCATGGAGTACTATTCAGCTTTAAGTAAATATTTTTTAAATCAAATTGAAATGAATTCTTTTTAAATAGTATCCTCATGGAAGGCTGAGGTGGGAGGACAGCTTGAGCCCAGGAGTTCAAGGCTGCGGTGAGCTACGATTGTGCCACTGCACTCGAGCCTAGGTCACAGAAAGAGACCCTGTCTCTAAAAAAATGAAAAATAATTAGTATCCTCAGCTCGTAAACAGCAAAAACACAAAGTATGTTTGCAATTAGGGAAGTAATTAACTTCTATTCCCGACAAGAACTGGAAAAAAGTCAAGCAAGTCGCTTTCTCTTACAGCAGTAGACTTGTATTAGATGTACAGAGGATGTTTGTTTCCTTCCCCTACTAACCAACTACCAGTACCAAAATTAATGTTCTGTAAATCCCAACATTAAATGAGAATGTCGTTGTAGTCTTATATCAGGATGCTTTCTGGTGCAGAGTGTTTTATTAGCGGTCAGCCATTTAAATTTAATATCTGTTCGGCAGCTAAAAAAAATTGAGGTTTATTTATAAAATACAGATAGTTTAGAAAGCCAAATGAACATCTGGATTAGAAAGTTAGGTCGCTATGTTAGGAAGAAAATGTCCATTTATTCTTTTGCCTTCTTCGTTTACCATAAAGCAAGACATAGACTATTGCGATGTCTTACTTTTAAGACATTTGCATTTAATTCGCTTAGAATTCATGTCAGGGCTCTGGTTAGAGTTTGGATTTGGGTTAGGTGGACAGGGCCTCATATCAAATTACAGAGAAATTCAAACTAGAGATGCTATTCAGCTTATTCTATTTTCTCTTGTAACATAGGCTGCCTTTTCATCTTAAAACTGCTCTGATGATTTCCTGAGAACATTCTTAGTGGTGTAATTAAAGGGTTATTTCAACTCCAGACTTTCCTGTTAAAATATTAAACTGGAACATTTGAACAGTATTGCATCACTGACATGAAACTAACAATCTGGAAGCAATAAATTTTACTCAAGTACCCTTCACTGTAGTGAGTGCTTCAACCTGTGACAAATATTCTCCAGTGAGGGTTTTGGGTGGAGCTCCTTCTGTCTCAGCTAACATCTTTTAACAGCTATCCCTAATCCTGAACCATTCTTGGCCTCCAATTAATATGTACTAATAATGTAATTTAATCTATCAGTGTCATTAGTGTATTAAGAGTTATAGACTAAACATAGTATTGAAAGAAAGGAAGGAAAAGATCAATCTTCTAATTATTTTTGATGTATATTTTTATCATAATGATTTCTTTATTTCTTAAATATCTACTGTATCTGTCCAGTGACAATATGTTTGTAATTCTTGACTTGAAAAATCTATAAGATCATAGAAGGGAAATAAATAGCAGAAATGCAAATGTAATTCATTCATATCCTGGATTTCTTAGCAGGATCCAGTGTATTAAATTTGGTTTTACCCTGCTCACCAAAGCTTACCTAATTTTATGGTTCTCAGACTCCAGATGAAACCAAAGCTAAATGGGAAGAATCTGTTGGCACTTTAGTAGGTACTTAAATCTTTTAAAAGAAAAAAGAAAGAATGAATTTTTCAAGCTTCTATGGGATGAGGAAGATACCAAGACTAAACTGCTATGTTTGAAATCTAATAAAAACAAAATTTTTTTAATCAAAAGAATTTAAGCCCAAAGTTGCACAAACTTAAAAATTTGGGAGACATTCTTAACATTGTCCTCTCATTTCACCTAATGTCCATTTCTTCATCGAGTTATTTCATTTGTATATCCTATATTTTTTCCCAATTATTTTATTTCTCCATTTCCATTGCCTTCCCCTATTCTTGCTTTCTTCTAATCTCTACAGTACAACCTGAGTGATTTTTTTTTTTTTTTTTTTTTTTTTTTTTTTTTTTTTTGAGACAGAGTCTCACTTTGTTGCCCAGGCTAGAGTGCCGTGGCATCATCCTAGCTCACAGCAACCTCGAACTCCTGGGCTCAAGCGATCCTCCTGACTCAGCCTCCCGAGTAGCTGGGACTACAGGCATGTGCCACCATGCCCGGCTAATTTTTTCTATATATTTTTAATTGTCCGATTAATTTCTTTCTATTTTTAGTAGAGACGGGGTCTTGCTCTTGCTCAGGCTGGTTTTGAACTCCTGAGCTCAAACGATCCGCCCGCCTCGGCCTCCCGGAGTGCTAGGATTAGAGGCGTGAGCCACCGTGCCCGGCCCTGAGTGATTTTTATTATAAAAATAAATCATATAACTTTAATGCCTAATATCCATCAATGTTCTTAAGATAAAGGTCAAAACCTTTAGTATGATCTACGGGGCCTTACACCGTTTGCCTTTACTTCTCTGCTTTCTAGCCACTCTGGCTTTCTTTCAGGAACTTAAAAATGAACCAAGTTTCTTCTTGCCTCAGGGCCCTCAAATATGTCCCACTTTCTGCCTGAAGTATTATATATACTTTAAAAAGTATGTATTATTGAAATTATCAAACAGGAGTTAACAGTATATGCCTAGTTTTATCTACAGCATCACTAGCCCCACCCCCAACTCCAAATAATTTAGAAGCAAATCCCAGACATATTATGAAATATTCTCTACCTCATGCTCATTCTTCAGACGTCTGCTCAAGTGCCATCTGCTTCCCACATCCCTCTGCCAGACTAGGTCATATTGGCACCCAGCACTTTTACTTTATAACAATTATTTCAGCATGTATTATATCTTCATTTGTATGGTTTTGAATTAATGCCTATCTGCTCCTCTAAACTTTACATCCCACGAGGGAGAAGTTGTATCTATTTTGCTTATCATTCTGTCCCCTCCATTCATCACAGTGCCTGGCTCAAAGTGAATGCATAATAACTATCTACTGAATTAAGCTGTGGGGGTTTCCGTAATGGAACCCCTGTCCGTTGCTGCTTTCTTAGCATCCTCCGTGGTCTTTTGATTGATATCAGATTTCCTGAACACAGCCCCTGCCCTGTGTACCTTTGCTCTCTCCAAATAGTGACTTTCATCTTCTCTTTGATTTCTTCTGAAGCACCTGATAAGTTGTTGTTTTTCCAACAGATGCTGTTGGGCTATTTTTAAAATGAATTCAAAACGTATAAGTAATGTTTATCTTCTTAATCTTTTTAATGCTTATTAGATATTTCTTATACATCATAAAACTATTATCCCCTACTCAATATAGAACGGCATTAAGAAAGCAGTCTGTGGGAAGGCATCATTGACATGGTTATGTATCATGGCATATCAACACTGTGATCAAGAGAGTGGAAACATAGTCAAAAGGCTGATGGATTATCTTAACGAAAATGATTGTCAACATTACCTGATTTTAGTTTCTTAATTTTAATTTTTTATTCTAAATTAAATGAATCTAATTTTTACTCTATCATTTATTTACATACACTCCATTAAAATACTTAAACTTTCTATTTTAATTGGAGTAAGAAAAATGTACATAAAAAATTAAAAAAGTTAAATTCTGGAAAAGAATTGAGAAGCTAACAGTGACTTCACAAATCTGGTATCACGTATTTCTTAGAATTATTTTATATCTAGCTTAAATGTATAAGTTCTTAATAACTATTCATAAGGTTTTACTATTTTGTAACGTAATGGTATATAAAATTCTCTGTAACTAGTACTTGATGTTTACTAATCTATTCGAAGTTTTCTACAAAATTTATATAGCATCATTTTGGATTAAGAGGTATAACGAAGGTGTCATTTAGTAGGTAGCACTATTCAAAGGGAGAAAAAATTCTGAGCAATTGAAAGAAAAGCAAACCTATACAATTAAATATGCCCCAAAATTATCCCAATAAATATTTCATTTGAGATTTCCATGTGATTCTGTGATGGGGATTAGGCTCCTGCCTTGGACGCACACACAAACACACCCACATGTGTATAATTGCCCTTCATGACTTTAAATGTTCTTCCATGAGCATGCTTTCCCTTGTCACCTCCACTACAAAAGATTTCTATTCCTGTGACATAAGATCGTTTATCTTAAAAACAATGGATTTTAAAACCAGTTTTTAAGTACTATGTATATTAAATCTGTTTATGAGCAATAATTGAGAAATGAAATATTACTTATCCTGACTGCATCACGCTAAATCAGAAATACATTATACAATTAGTATATCTTAAATTACCTTTCCCTCACTGGATAAATAATTTTACTAGGTACAAAATTCAATTAATTCCTCTACAGTCTTAGACATTTTAAAGAAAGTACTTGTATGCAATGTCATTTCTAATTTCAATGAAATTTTATGTTTCAAAGAACTTTTAAAGACTACTATTGACCTTGGTAGAAAATGATACTGTATGTAATTTAACTGTATCATTTGTCTAATATGGTATATGCAAAGTGGTTATTATTCAGAAAGTGTCAGTTGAAATGAGAATTTCAATTTTTTTTCACCTATAGTTGACAACTAGATCTGGAACAAAGATACTTTAGCAATTATATGATATGTGAAAAATAACTTACTTAAGAGATTCTGATTACACTTACATGATCAGCTGCAAAGCATAAGGTTTATTAACGATTAATCTCTAACCCAGTCTTTTAACCACATTTGTAATAGATGTACTTCAGCATTCAAGTATCTAACCAGATTAAATTAAAGATACAGCACCATCTTATGGATATTTCTATATTTGTAAAATTTGGAAATGTAAAAATCTTTTTGAGTTTAGGAATGGAAAATTTTGTCAATAAAAAAATATTGTGGGAAGAGAACATTTTAATGTATCAAGGAAAAATGATGTAGGATTGAATAATTCCAGTGTATGTGCAGGTGCACATGTGTATACATGTGTGTTTGTGATGGCATGGTAAATAAAGGCACAAAAGGGTATTTGTAATTCTTTTTTCATCTGAACATAGTGAATTCTACTAAGAAAGAAAATAAATGACCGTTATTACAATACGAATTCATAACTTTGTGAAACAAGACATTTGGCCAAGAATACTTTCAGCCTTTAAAAGACATGGGAAATCACTGAGTATCACCCATTAAGGATGCTCAGGGAACTACTGGGAAGTAGAAATGTTTTTACTAGCCATGGGCCGCACTTTCTAAAGAGTGCTGAAAAATTTAGATTTGATAATATATCTATTTAACTATCTGCTGAAACTGTGTAACTGGTAATAAAGTGTCCTTATATTTAATCCAGCACTTAATTGTTTTTATAAGTGATTTATGCTCATTATTATTGTTCAGATTTTAGATGAAGATATTTTTAAATAAACATTTCCTAATAATCTTTCTTATTATTTTAATGTAGAACGCATAGCCAGTTAAGGAAGTTATAAAAAAAATTGATGGATAAAACTCCCCAATGAATTATTAAGGTATAGTTATCGATGTGTGGTTCATATCCTTAATCTTTAGTTTACCTTAGTTATGAAATATGGACCTGAGGCAGTACGTGATTTATCCAGGTCAAATATTGTAGAATTACCCCTCTCTAACCAAGAAATAGATATGGTGATTCTCAGCTTTTTCGTATCTTAGACTCCCTGATAAAGATTTTAGATCCTCTTCTTAGAAAAAAATCCATGGGTATAACACATACAATTTTAGGACTTTCCGGACTCCCTAGAGCCCATTCATGCTCTACAGTTTTAAATAGTATTCTCCTTGTTTTAACATATATTTCTTTTTGGTCATAATTTTGACGAGTAAAAGCCAGAGGCTTAATTATAAAGATATGAACAGTCTTCTTGCAGTGGAGAGGATCTGTAATATTCTCTGTCTCTCTCTGTCTCTGTCTCTGTCTCTGTCTCTCTCTGTCTCTCTGTCTCTCTCTCTCTCTCACACACACACACACACACACACACACACACACACACACACACACAGAAATATATACAATCCTATTTGGTCTTGACTCATTTCCCTCCACAGCTAAATTATATAAAAAGAGCAATGTAAATTAAAAGGTTCTTACATATTTATTTTTATTAGGTTACTTTCATGTTGCTTAAAGTGAGATGTAAATATATGGTGTTTACTACAAACAATAATGTAGAATTTTTGGCTTTATCCTCAAATGATAGTTAAGGTTCTAATAATGTCTCATTAGGAATCATGTTCTATATAGTATAGGCTCTTGACTCTAAATTTCTAAATTTTTTCAAATATAAACTTGTTACAAATTTAATAAAATTAAGTAATTCCTAGATGTCAATATTAATAGAAAAAAATAACATTAAGTTTGAAAAATTCTAACCATACTATATACATATTTTTATGTTTACTTCTCACATGTGAATAGGCATTTTTTAGCTAAGAAATTTGGGAAATTTTCAGATTTATAATAAGGATATGATACTTAAATTCAGACCCAAGGCATTTTATTAGATGTTAAATGAAAATTTTTCAAGTTATCAAATGCACAATTATATTTATATCAAAATTTATTTTGTTCATTAATATTGTAATCTTGCTAATTGAATACAATGCTTTCATAACAAAGGGCAGATAGCATAAAAATTCATGAAAAATTAGATACCTGATTATTTAAAGTAGAAATTAAAACATTTTCAGAGTCTGTGTCTTTAAGTGTACTAAGATCTACTGCATATATTTGTTCAACATAGTGTAACACCTACTTTATCCTTAAATCAGGCTGAGAAGAATATTTGAAAGTGAGTATTTGCTGAGTAATAACAATATGTTAGTTGCACAACGGTAAAATTAAAGACGTAACCCTGAAGACTAAGGGTTCTCAAACTGTGGTCCTTAAACCCCTGGAGGTTGCCAAAACTATTTTCATAAGAATACTAAGACCCCGTTTGTCTTTTTCCCTGTGTTGACATTGCATTGATGTTGCAGGAGCAATGGTGGTAAAACTGCTGGTGCCTTAGCGAGAATCAAAGCAGTGGCACCAAAGTGTGCTAGTCATCATGTGTTCTTCACCTGCATACACTCACAGGGGGGAAAAAGCCAATTCACTTATAAATGCTCCTGGTTAAGCAGTAAATATTATTAATTTGGTTAAATCTAAACACTTGGGTATATTTTAAAAAATATTCTGTGAGGCAAATGGGAAGTATGCATAAAGCACTTCTGTCACCCAATGAAGTACAATGGTTGTCTTGAGGAGGAGAAGCAATTGTGCTGGAAGCTGAACTAGCTGCTTTTTCATGGAACCCCATTTTTACTTGAGAAAACAACTGACAGACAAATTACAATTATTCAGAGTTGGATATTTTGCTAACATTTTCTCAAAAATGAATAAAGCAAGGTTGTCACTTTACAGAAAACAACTGACAGTATTGTTGCCAGTGATAAAATTCAAGCTTTTAAGCAAAAAGTAGAATTTTGTAAAACTTGTATCTGCCACTGTGAGCTTGATAGTTTTCTAGTAAAGACTTTTTGATGAGATTGGTGGTTATTGACAAATGTGATCTTTTTGATACTATTTAATAAAATGTATCAGGTTTTGGAAGATCTGTATAACTCAGTGAGCCAATGTTTTCCAAATGACTAATAAATGATGATATAAAATCATACATAGGTAATATATTCATTCACAGTATAAGATAGTTGAGTAGATTTTTTAATATCACAGAGTAAGAACAGTTTATTGATACGGTTTTCCATTCTACATTACACCTAACCTTTAGGAAACTATTACTTGTTGACTTTTGGTGTAATATCAAAGAAGAATATCCACAATTCTATAAAAAGGCTATTAACATACTCCTTCCTTTTTCGACTACATACCTAGGTGAAGTCAGGTTTTCATCTATTTCAACCAAAATAATATATTGCAACAAATTGAATGCAGAAACAGATATGAGAATACTGATGAATTCCATTAAACCAAACATGAAAGAGACTTCTAGAGTGTAAAGAAGTACCACTCTTTTCATTCAACTTTTTATTTTGTCAATACAGCAGATTTTTTCATTAAAATATGCAATTTATGTTATACAACAGATTTGTTACTTTAAATGAATTAATAAATAGCTATTTCTAAATTTTCTTAGTTTTATTCTTAATATGAGAAATACTGATAAATATAACCACACAAACAAAAGTTCTCTGGGGTCATTAATAAATTTTAAAGGTGAAAATGGGGTCCTGAGAATAAAAAGTTGGATAATAATGGATGTAGCCCAAAGGAGTAGTAAATGTTTAATAAAGACACATCTTTATTTTTCGCACTTGATGTCATTTTTACTAGCCTTATAATTTTACACAATAGCAACTTTACTTCGCTTTAATTTTTTTGAGCACTATTGTTGAAATGGTGTAAGTTTTATACAATAGTAGAATTCTTATCTCAAGTGAGACATTGGTTGAATTCCTAGTCAGTCAATGCAATCTTCTCTTTATAGTTTCCTAGCGTAGTGCTTAACATAGAACAGGCACTCAATACATGTTATTGACTGACAGAAAATGCATTTAACAACGAAGTCAATATAAGTGCGTAAATATGAAAGCTGGAGAGAAAAAAGGCACTATTTATTGCTTTATCCATGTATGAGCATAATTCCTAGATTTAATCCATTGACACAAAAGTCTCACATAGTTTGTGGCTTTATTAACATTTAAAACCCAGACATCTTCCAGGCTAAATATCTGCTTCTCTGGAGTTCATAACATTCCTCAGTATGGATATATTTTAAATTAAGCAAGACTTTTCTTGTGATACTTTGAACACATAGGCCCCCTGCACTTTACAATTACTTCCGTGCACTTCCTTCAAATTTCTCGTAACACGAAAAATTAAAGAACAATAGAGCTGTAATTACTGTAATTAATCGCTAAGGAATGTCCACTGATTGAATAGGATCAGAAGGATGGTAGCTTCTTACTTGGGGTCAAGCCTTCTTATAAAAATTATAAAATCACTGAGATCTTAATAAAATATTGTAACACATTTGGGAGTTATTAGTTTAGTCTGATTGTTTCAAGGCTAATAATTTAGAAATATAGATTCTGAGCTGTGTAAAACCCAATAAATAAATATATTGAACCATTTGCAACTTTAAATTTTATTTCTACAGTTCTGTGGCTAAAAGTGAACTTAATAATCAAGTGATTACCATATAGTAACAGTAAAATACTTGGCATGAACTGAGAACTTACTATTATTATATACCAGATAGTCTTTTAACTACTTTGCATGCATGGTCTCATTTATTCTTCACAACAACCCTTTGAGTGTGCAACAATATGCATACATGTGTAGGTGTACAAGCATGTGTGTGTGTGTGTGTGTGTGTGTGTGTGTGTGTGTGTGTGTATAAGTGTGGACTACTTATTTACTGGTCAGTTTGTGCTTACCATCTGCATGTATTTTTACCCATTAGCTGTAAAATGGCCAGCCTCAGAATAGTTCTTTGCTAGGATGCAGATTCTAACTAGGGAGAAAAAAAGAGAAAAGCTGAGTAAAGGGAGAAAAAGGGATTTAAATATGGTTTTCAGGAAGATTATTGCCTCATAAGATATAAATATTCACCTTAAAGTTTCAAAAAATTATTAATTTTATCTTAGTCTTGTAAATGCATACTCCTTTTATTAGCTGGGTTTGTGAGTTGACAGTTTCCCTACACATATAGTCAAACTTGTCCTTCCATTTGACCTGAAAAAGATTCTTCTCTCTGTTGTAAAATAATTTTAGCTATAACTATACTATAAAAGATAATAGACGATCCACTTTCAAAACACTTAAGAGATATTTTGAGAATTTTTCTCTAGCACAAGAGCCTATATTACCATGATTGTTTATTTTGTTCTCATGTCTGTTTCATATGCATCCTCTCAGTGACTAAATTTTATTGTTTTTATCTACTCAGAATAATGCATACCCTAAAGTGGGTACCTCCAAAATGTGATCAGTGAAAGAATGACTTCATCTGTGACTTGAAAAAGTTAATAGTTTCCTGTCAGGTCAAATGCACAAATCGATTCGTAACCAGGAAACAGCCCACTTATAGGTATTCAGGTCACACACTTATTTCCTTAAATATTATTGCCAAAACACATTTTATATTCTATTTCATTACTGTGCATCCATCTTTCCTTAGCATTAAAGGTGTTTCATTAAAAAGCAATATAACTTCAATTTGTTTTTATGCTCACCTTGACAAAAGTAAAAATGAATCACTGAATAAGTTTAAATGTATTTTGTGTATTTCTTTTGCATGCCCAACATAGCATCAACCAATATTATTATGAACTGAAAAGTTGATACATAAGGTAGATATTTGGCAAGAACGTTAGAGCAAGCACAAAATTGGAAACTTTAATTAAAATTATTTGGCTACAGTTGCTAATGATCAGGTTTTCTTTTCCTTTTCTTTAAACCATCCTTTAATTTAAGGACAAGCAATGAGGTTTTCCCTGAAATCCATCATTGGCCCTGTTCTCACTCTGAACATATAATTTCTTGACCTTATCATCCATATCTATAACTTCAGCTACCACCAATATGGTGATGATTCCCTAATCCAGGTTTGAGTAACAAGTTTGTATTTCCAGCTATGTCTAGATTCACTCTGATATGTTATATAAGCTCCCCAAAGGCTTGATGCTTCTCCAAACCTACTTGTATTCTAGAAGGCCATATTTCATCTATCATTAATCAAGTTACCCTATTCCAGGGAGCATGTTCTATCCTTTACCCACTTCCTCAGTTCCTCATACATATTCTATTAATTCTTCTGTCCATGTCTAAGCTTTCCTCCTTCTCTTGTCCTCTCTCTTAAAGGCCCAATTGTTCTCTCCCAGATTTCCTTAGTAATCACCTCTTGGTATCTTGCCTCTGGTTTACTGCTTTTATATTGCTCCAGACTGATTCTTAGGAGTTACAGATTACAGTATGTCTTACCTTACTTAAAATCCTTATGTATTTCCTCATTTTCTTCAGGATATGGCTTAAATTCCAAAGCATGGCATCAAGGCCAATCCTGAATTTACTTCTGCCTGTTTTCTAGTCTCATCTCCCATATCTTCATATGTGTCTTTCACTTCAGTCATGCCAGTATACTTGCAGTTCTCCAAATGTGGCAAACAATTGCATGCCATTGCAAATGCTGT
>RJWJ010046717.1:0-11257 GCA_004363605.1 Indri indri
AAGTGGAAAGTTATATTTTGTTTTTCATCAATAAATGTATTGACTCTATCCACAATTTGTCCAAGCAGAACAAATCTGATTAGGAAAATTGGAACAAAGAATAGACAACTGATTTCTCCTCAAAACTAGAGTCTACAGCTATACAAATGCATCTGCAATTTTCTGGATATGTATCTGTAGTGCGTGCACCATCAGACTCCTCACATGGCACTAAAATACTCTCAAGTGGCTGAGAGTGCAGGGCTGATGTGCACAGAGAGATAAGAACGAAAGCTGCCTTCCCTATATTGTAACCTAAACCTCCCTCCACCACCTGTTCCCTCAATTTCCTGGGTGGTGGCAATAAATAAGAGCCATGACAAACACAGAGTGCTCTGGATTGAATATCTCCTTAATGTTCTACCGTAATGTCTTATAGGCCTTCTCTTCTTTTGCTCATTTTTGTGGCATCCCAGTCTCTACTCTTATTTTGCATTCTAAGGAGACAGGCAGCAAGGCTGTCTACAGACCCCTTGCTCTCAGGAGGGTGAACTCCTCATTGCTGATATTGGGCAAGAAGGGACTGGAGATGGTCAGTTCTATATGATAACTGAATACTTAACCTTGGCTTTCTTGGCGGCCCTATTGTTTGCATATGCCCGTATCCCACTCTCCCTCTTGGGCTGCAGTCTTTGCTGAATAGAACAGCATTAGCATCAGAAGTGCCATGAGGTTAGACCTCACCACTCCCTTAATCCACAGGAATGAAAAAATGCAAGTCATTGGTAAAATTTCAAAATAAATTTTATGATGAGTGTAATACTACAATACTTTGATGATTATTGCATAGATATGTTACATTTGTAACCAGCTACACTGAAATTCTTACTAGCAAGATTAGTTAATTGCTACCATTGCAAATGGATATAAAGTGGGTACTGATTACATTTGAATAATGTAATGTGTTCCTGTTATCAGCAAAGCTGTTCTCCTTACTATATAACAAGAAATTCAAATACTCTCTGAACTACTGGCAGCATCTTAGCTTTCCTCACTTGTCCTCAAAATGTGTATATATATACATTTTGGATTAAATTATGATAGGGAAATATTTCCTGGAATTTAAAATAAAAGGCCAAGGGTATTGTTGGGGTGTCTATCTAACATGGAGGATCCTTTTTTGAGGGGGTCTCTTAAAATACTTTGGAGGGAAAAAATAACTTTCCAAAGTTGGTTTAATATGGAAGCACTCCAATTCCTTAGCCCTACCATGCTATAAATATGAATCTTTGTATAAATCTTTGTATATAGTCCTTTGGCCCTGAATGTAAAAATATATTTTAATATAATGTTATTTATTATAAGCCAATATTTGGTAAGTCCTTACTATGTACTAACATATCTCTTATCTATCATCTATGTGTATAATGTATTCCTTCAAATGAAAACAATGCGGTATGCGTTTTTATCATCCTCACCTTACAGATGAGGAAACAAGACCAGAAAATTGAAGTAATTTACCCAAGGTCATAGAGCAGGTAGGTAGCAGAGCCTTACTGTTGCTCATTAATGCTCATGAGTCTATAATAGTCCCCTACTTTGATTTACAATTTTATTCATTATTGATTATGATTTTAATCTGGAAAAAACTTATAAAAACTACCTTGTCACGATGTCCTACAGGCATATTGGCAAGGTAGGTATTTTTAGTCTTTTAGTTAGTAGTATACTTTCCAGTACAGAATTTAAGTTCCAGAGCCAAATCACAATCTAACAAACAAGTGTAGAAAATGTATCAATTCACCAAAAGCCTTGTTCATCATTCAATTTAGTCACACAGGAGGATCAAATAGAATTAGATGCTTTCTATTCGCTTTTCATAAACTACCAGAAATGTGTCCTCAAGCAAATGTGACAGACAAGTAAAAAACATGCCCTTTACCACTGCATTGTTGAGATAAATATCCTCAGGGAGGTCATCTTAGCCAGTCTGATCTTAGCCGTCTGTCCCCAAAATGGGGATTATGTTTATCAGGGCCAAAGTGTAGAAGAAGCTACATTTATCTCAAGACCACAAACACATCACACATGCACACTCACGGATGCACACACATACACACTTGCACATCCTCTTTTGATATCTTGCCCTCTGCTTCTTTTTTCCTACCTTATTCCCAAAGAACCATGTGCTAAGTGAACTAGCAAGTAATTTCCACTAATATTTTGGGAGAGGATTATTCCCAAATATCACTCTTAGGAAGAGGGATGAACTTAGTTTGACCTGAGTAATAAACACCTCTCTGTACTGAACAATTATATAGCATGTATAATCACTTTTAAAATTTGCTTTTACCAAATGGAAACACTATATCTTGCAACTCACAGTCTGTGTTATTATTTTAAACTTTAAACAGAAATAAAACTCCAAGTGGTCAAATAAAAAGAAAATTTTGAAGTGACCCAAGTTCTGGTTCTTCTTTACAATCCCTGCACTATCCTTGTTCACTTCTAATTAACTATTTAAGTGCAGGAATATATAGTACCACAGGTTGTGGAGACAAGAACTGTATCCTAACAGAACTTGAACAATTCCAAAATGTTAAGAATTTAAAATTAGTCTTGAAACAAACACATAGTCTATGAACCTACAGTATAATTGAGAATTATCCAAATTAACTTCCATGTAAAATATAATGACTAACATATAAAATATACTCATTTAAAGCTAACATATTTATTATTACAACTCAATAGCAACCATAGCATCTCACTAGAATTTCCGCCAAAAAAAAAAATTTCTTGGGCAGGAATATTTTTATCACTAGGATTGTTTAGAATTGCTATAACATGGTAATGGTGAAAAGCAGGCCAACTTGAATAGTTTTATCATTGTTTTTAAATTCTGAGTGTACCTTCTTATTGCTCACACCTGGGGTGAACTATCTCAACCCACATCCTCTTGGTATGCCATTAATTCTAAAGAAAATTTATGTGGTGAGTTTGGACTGAAATAATATGTGAAAGTGCTGTATCATTTGTAAGTTTATGTAACAGTGAAAAGTACTAATTTTTTTTTTTTTTAACAGTATACTCTGAAAGAATGAAAGGGCCTACTTTGGGGACCAAAGGAATGGTTCACTATTGACAGTTTCAAACACTTTCAAGGAGAAGGAGAGGTGTTTGATAATGAGGTCAGGCGTGGCCTCATGCTTTGGCTTCATGCCACAAAAGAGTTACCATCCAGACACCCAGAAAGCCAGGCAAGGAAGTTTGAAATGTGATCAAACACTTAAATTACATTCCTGAATATTACCTGAGTATTCTTTGCAACACATTTGAAAAATCAAGTCAAAGATGTAATTTCTAGTTAGATGTGTTTCATATCCAGGAAACCACAAAGACCTGAACTTGACTGCTTATGTTGACAGTGTCAGAACTGCAGGCAGAGTTTTCAGAAGAACATGCGGGAGTCTAATACACAAGAAAAAAATGCATCCCTGATTCTGTTTTTAATGCATGGAACTTTAAAGTAGCAGTGATTGACTTCAGACTGTAGCTCTACATAGTTTGTCAGAGTGACATTGCAGAACCGTGGAGAAACTATTTTCACACTCCAATTAAACTAACATTTTGGTGATTCTGGATTTTTAAAATTAGGATTCAGATGAAATTTGCTAAACTCCATTTAAAATGTTAAGACTCATATTGATATTTCCCTCTGCTCTAAAAATGACTGAGAGTTTAGTAATTGGCTATGTAACCTTGGGCAAGCCAATTTTCTTTGGCCCCAAATTTCCTCATTTGTAAAATGGAGGTTTAGACTTGACCATCTCTGACCCTCCAATTCTATAATTTTTAGATCTATGATATTATTTACCAAATGGCCTAGAAGAGACAGCAATTAAAATCTCTTTAATGTGTGCTTTACTACAGAGAAATCTGAACTCTGTTAAAACTTGCCTCTCTTACTTCAAAGACCATATCTACTTGCCAAAATTAAGCTATAGAAGAAGTCTTCCAAGAAAAGGTGATTCTGATGATTTAAGTTTGGTTTTAGGATTATTTTAAATTATACGTATCAGTAGTTGCATACACTAATGTGTGTCCAAGATGACAACTCTAACCCCAAGTATTCGAAAATGAATATAAATAAGTCCATGATCTTCAAAACATAACAGAATGGAACTTAGCAGTTGTTGAAATTCTAAATGTACTTAGTACTTTTTAAAATATTTTTTAAAATACAATATGAATAATGCATTTTTTTTGGCCAAATTATAAAAAAAAAGTAAGTCTTGGTTTCATATGGTCCTAGAGATCCCACTAAAGGATGCTGCTTTGGACTAATATAAAGGGGGAAATTTTTCTTTCTTTAACAACTACAGATGCCTTGTGTTTTGGTTTTTGAGTTTGCCATGAATCACTAAAGAATTCACAACAGAATAAATGAGAATGTGTTCCTTTCTGGACTCCCTGCCATTGTTAATTCAACAGTTCTCAAAGATAGAATGAGTTTTTAAAAAACCATTTGTCCTCTACTTTCTATTAAAGTTTCTTTTAGCTCTTTATGTGGGGACATGATAGAATTAAGAACAGTAACTAATTTAAATTGACACAGGAGAAAAACAGAGTCTTCCCCAAAAATCCTAACTAACATTTAGCTTATTAGGATGAGCAGGATTGAGTAGCTTATTAGGATGCCAACAGAATCACTAGATATGCTTTCAGGCTTATAATTTGTTACTTCCCTGACATCCTCTATTCACGTGTTCAATCTTTTCCAATGTAAAAAAGCTTAAACGGTAGGTTTTTTAGAATAAGAAATAAGAAAAAGAAATAACAAAAAAGGCTTAAACAGTAGGTTTTATAGAATTTTCAGAGTTAAACTCAAATAGTTGACACCCAACAAACACATAACATTCCTCACCCTGACTCAGTTAAAAATAAAATCTTCTAAAACCCCTTGCATCCTGTTTCATATTTCTGGAGAATAATAGAGCTGGAGACACGACTGCAATCATAATGCTGTCCAAACAACCTATGTCAGAAAATGAAGTGGTTGAATATTTCCTTTCATAATACATTTTTTCTTTGTTGAATAGTCTAAACGTTTTTTCTTTCTGAACTTTACTAAGCAGAAAAAAAATGTTATGAATAGGTTTCTTAACTCACAGCCATTTAATGTCTCCCTTAAAATTGAAGTTTTATGTGTAACATTTCTAAATTGGGCTAGGCAATTTGACAAACACTATAAAAAACATTAAGTGTATGGTTGCTGTGATGTTGTGTAAGTGGGAAGAAGAGGTTCCTGTCCATGACTTCGAATGACATTCACTAAAACTTATTACTATTAGGTTATTCACATAAATATGTGCAAACTCTACATGAGTAATACAATCATATTTGAAAAACCATTGCCCTCAATTAAAGCATCTACATTGATACCATCTAAAAATATTCCTAACCACAAAACTCAATGAGGCTTTAGGGATACCCTAAAATCCTAATCTCATTTATCCCTATGATTATTTCTTATCTTTTCCTCAATCCTTAATCTAATTCTGTTTTCACCAACTTCATTCTCTGCTGATAAATTCATTGCATCTTATTTAATATTTCTGGAGAAAATAGAAATGATGAAAAGAGAACTTCCACACACCCCACTATCACCGCTGCGCACCAATTGCCCCTGAACTTCATCCTCTCACTTTCCTCCTGGGAAACTGCCCCCACCCCGCAAAAGGCCAAAGTTCCCACCTACAGCCAATAAACAGCTTTGCTTTCTCATGTGACCCCAGGACACCCCATCCATGCGAGGACATTGTACCAGTGATTGTCCTACTTTTTCTTAGAATTATCAAGTTTTTTCTCTCTTCTGAATCATTCTCATTAGTGTAAATCATATTGTAGTCACTGATATTTGCAACTTAATTTGGAATTCATAAAAAAGTTAAATGAAATAATGAACAGATAAATGAATAGATGTGTGATAAAGCAGATACAGAAAAGTGTATAGAATCTAGGTTGTGGAGATGAAGACATCAATTGCAAAATTCTTTCCAATTTTCTGTATTTTTGAAAAATATCATAATAAAATATTATAAAAAAATCTTAATGTAATTTCTCCCAACTTAAAATAAAAGCCTCATTCACCTCTAGGAGCACCCATTTCTTTCTTTCCCATTATTCCCACAAAGCACTACCTGCACATTTTGACTTTAATTGCACTTCTTTAGCATAAAAAATTATATCAGGGATAACATGGGATGTCTTTTTCTTACTCTATATGTTCAAATTTTCTATATCTTTATAATTCAGTCATGTCTCATAAATAGCATATAGTCTTTTTGCAATAGTCTGAAAATCTTTGTCTTTTAATTGGAGTATTTATCTGTCTACATTTACTATTGTCTACATGTTACTATTTTTATGCCATTACTAACATATACCTTAATATTTTTTCTATGTATAGACAGCAAATGATAATCTCTACAGCACTTACTAAGAGAGCATGTATAACTAACAAGCTAATGTACAGGATCACAGACTAAAAATAATTAAACAATCCAAAAAATGGCAAGGAAAAAAGAAAAAGGAACATAGAATAAATTGCTACTTTTATCACATTCTAGACAATGTAAGGCTCTCAGATAGTTTACTTCTATTTACTGCTGTTTCCTCATTTGGGTCTGTGTTTTTTGTGTGCGTATGTGTGCTATCACTGTCATATATTTTAATTTTTTTACATATTTTGCCTCAAACTAATTATTGTAGTTTTACAGAGTCATTAGTCACTTGGATCTACTGATATCTTTGCTCTGCATTCTGTATCTCTCTGCTTCTACCCAAGATCATTTTCCTTCTGCATGAAGAACACTATTAAGTATTTCCTTAATACTTAAGGTGTGGTTTGGATCTGCTGGTTTTATTTATATAAAAGCCTCTTTATTTCAATATTATTTTTGAGTAACATTTTGCTACTATAAAAATAATAGAACAGCAATTATTTTCTTTCAGTACTCTGATCAGGTCCTCCACTGAATTTGGCTTTCATTGTTTCTAATGAAAACTCAGCCATCTCTACCATTTTGATCCCATAATGGTAACATGTCTTTCTTTTTTTTTTTATCTCTAACCACTCTTAAAATTTCCTCTTTAACTTTGGTTTTGGATGTTTTACTATGAAATAACTATATGCAGTTTTCTACAGTGCACAGAATTTCTTCAATCTGTGGCTTAATGTCTTTCATTAGATGTAGAAAATCCTCAACAGTTACAGATTCACTTTATTGACTTTATATCTTTATTTCTTGTTTCTTCCTTGGAGACTTTAGGTAAATGCTGATTTATCTTCCAGTTCACAAATTCTTTCTTCAGCTTTGTCTAACCTGCTGTTAAAACCATTATTAAACTCATTTCATTTATTGCAACTTTTAATTCTAGAGTTTCCATTTTATTATTTGTTATAGCCCCCTGCCTCTGTTAAGATTCTCCACCTTGTCATTTAATTTCTACATTATTACCTTAGTACTTTAATACAGTGGTCCCCAACCTTTTTGGCACAAGGGATCAGCTTCACGGAAGACAATTTTTCCACAGATGGGCCGGGGGAGGCAGAGCTCAGGCAGTGATGTGAGCAATGGGGAGGGGAGTGGCTGTAAATAGAGATGAAGCTTTGCTCACCTCCTGCTGTGTGCCCCCATGTCTTAAGTTTCATGGAAGACAATTTTTCCATGGATGGGGGGCACACAGCTCTGCCGCGGTCCCTAACAGGCTGTGGACCAGTACTGGTCCATGGCCTGGGGATTGGGGACTGCGGTATTAATACATAATTACATTAGTCTACAGTATGTTAATACCATTGATAATTCCAATTCTACATCTTTTGTGGATTACATTTTTATTATGTTTTTCTGCTTTCGTCAATATATTTTTTGCCCACCTTGTTATTTTTATTCAATGTCATACACTGTGTATTAATGGCAGAGTATACAGAGAGGTACAGATGATAATATTTTCTTCCAGAGAGAAATCATTTTTGTTGTGAGAAGGCTATTATGGAAGGGACAGATCATCTTGATCTATTAAGGGATTGAGATTTGAAATTGGGCTTTAGAATTGGTATGTCTGATTTCCATGCTTCAGCCATTCCAGAATCCAAAATAAGAGCCTGGGGTATTGTGGCAGATTATATTTTCCAAATAAAATCTATCTATTCTCAATAATCTATGTCCATTTCCCTTGATCCTGAGAATGCCTCTTGTGACAGCTTTATCAATACAGTAAGACAGACATCCAAGCATGTACCTTTTGAGGACTGAGCATACAAATGCCTTCTACTTCCGCCTTTTTTCATGAGATTCTCACTCTTGAAGCCCAGCCACCATGCTGTGAGAAAGCGCCAAAAAGACGATTGGGAGGCACTAAGTGAATGGGCCACGTCTTGTGTTTGTGATGACAGGTGCCAGCTGACAGCCAGCGTCAAGCGCTACACATTTGAATGAACAACCCTCCAGACGATTCCAGTCCTCAGACATCGTGTTACCCCCAGCTTCTGAATCTTTCCAGTTGAGGCCTCAAACACCATGAATCAGAGACTGGGCAATAGGCTGTGTGCTGTGACCTCCTTAAATTTATGAACTATAGAATCTCTGAACAGAACAAAATTGTTTTTTCACGACACTACATTTGGGGTAATTTGTATGCAGTAATAGTAATGGGAACAGATGCCCTTCAGACCTTTTGTTCCTCAACTTCAATTTCTGTCCCACTAGATCAGTGAAGCTGCCAAAATCTCTTCTCAGCTTCTTGTTGTCTCAGTCATTGCTTTAATCGGAAAATCTTCACACTTTGGATTTCTCCTCTTTCCAGATTCTTGTCCCCCTCAAGATCTTGCTCACTTATTACTTTTCTAGTACTCAATTTTTTTATTGTAAGATTTTAGTTATTCTTGATTGAGAGAGTTAATCGGGAACAATTTAATCATCTTTTTTGGAAGCAGGTGTTACTCATCTCATTGCATTTTTAATTCAAATCACTATAAACATATAGTGATTTACATATACACATATACTTTTCTTTAATTTCCAAAAGTTATATTAATATTTTATTTTTAATTATGGTGTTTATCTGTAATTTCTTTTTCATTGCTAAATTTTAAAGCCCCTCTTAGTTCTCACAGTGCACAAAATTATTTTTTATATTTATGTCTGATGATTCCCATATCCATAGCTTTTATAGGTATAATTCTCCTGTGTATCTCTGTTCTACCACCATTCCATTATGATATCTATTGATTTTTTCTTTTTGGTTTAAGCCCATATTTCTTGAAATATACCTGTGGAAATTATTTAAGGTCTTATAAGAAGCTTCATAGTTCCATAAAATTTGTTTCTGCCAACTGCTTATTTCACTACCATCCTGGGACCACCTTAAATTAAATTCTCCATTTGGAGTTTGTTCACAAAGGTAGCATGAATTCTGGCTGAAAACGTGTTGAGGGTCAACTTAAATTTTCAAAGGAAACCTTTTTTTTTTCTTTCTCCGCTCAAATCCAAGTTGACAAAGACAAGATGTTCTCACTTCCAGTGGACAGAGTTTATTTATAATTGCTGTTTCCCCTTGGTATTCTTACTCTATGAGAGAAGTCTCCTATTCACCCACCCATCCCAAGCACAATCTAAACTTTATATCCTGTCTACTCCGGGCAATGCATCCTTCAACAAAAAACTGAATCAGAACTTGCCAGGAACTCTGAGACTGAAATCTAGTTTTAGCACTTATCTTTCAAGCTGACCATCTTCACTTCACTTTCAGTATTTTGGGATTTCTTATTATTTTTATAGGTCACAATATATTCAAAGGACACTTTTATATTTCATGCAGCTTTTTAAGATATTTTCATCAAAAGAGTTACCCAATCCACTCCGTATCCTTTTTCAAGATAGCAGGTAGCAATCCAGAGTTTATGTTATTTTTGTGTGTATCAGCCAGTGAAAAAAATGCATTGCAAGGCAAACAAAACCAGGTGTATTCAGTCCTGATGGACACCAGTGTGTGCCCTCTTGGCCAATGCAAACAAAAATTAAAGATAATAAGAAAAATTATTTAGGGGTGCAAAGAAGTGGGTCCGAATTACTTCTTATGCCTTCTTGCTGATGCTCATTACTATAACAATATCTAAACTACTTTTGTTCTAAACTAAAATTCTCTTTGTACATTTATAAGCACTAGGGTCTAATGTGCTCCTAAGAACTTGGAAATGAGGGATACTTTTTTGAGTATCACTTTTTGAGAATTAAACCAAAATTTAATACAGAAAACTGCCACTTGGATCTAAAGTGATCCGGGTCATCACACTCTCTTAGCAGGGTGCCTTTATATTTCATTTACCTAACACTCTTAATTCCATGCTTACCAAGAAACCTCCTGATTCCCACATAAGCCTGGGAGCAGAGGATGTGCTGATCATGCTGACATGACAATTTCTAATCTAGGTTACAGTGATTTCTTTCAGTAAATCAATAAAGTGATGTCTGACTGTGACTTGGCTTCCCTTATAGCTTGACTAAAGGGCGAAATAACTGATTATGCTGACAAGGAACATTTCCTCTGGGTGTAAGAATTCTCTTCCTCACTTTAAATTAATGGAGTGGCATTCAAGGTGTCTCCCTAGCTCATTCATAAGTTTTAATTATCTCTCACACCTCTCTCACTGTAGACTTCGACCATATTAGCATTTTTCCAAATTGGGACCACCATGTCATCAGAAACACACTGCACAGTACCAGAGTGTGTGGAAAGCCTTAATAATAACACAGGGCATCTTCCTGCTTGGATGTTACCATCACGTACACTTCCAGATTCATGTCCCTCATGGTTTGTTTGTTTGTTTAATGGCAACTTCCCCTCCATTTCTTACTTCTCCTTCTCATTCTGTTGATCAATATGTTTATAATATTGAGGAACTCTGTTTTGTGGTCATGCTAGAATGATGTGTTTGTTTGTTTCTTGGGGTATAAGCATTATCTAGTTCAATCAACGAGTGTAAAGTAGAGTGGAACCTCAATTGCCATTATCTAAAATAAACTATTTTGTAGCTAAATAGTTTATATGGAAACTACCCTGATCTGTATTGTAAGCATTTATATTAGCTTTATTCTAAAGGATTGAGCAGGAAGTTTCACATTTTGTACCTTCCTCTCTTGGCCCCAGGAATTAGTGAGGCAGCTATAACTCAGACTGGGTTTGGAATAATGACTAGCATTCATACTTCCCC
>RJWJ010046718.1:0-11249 GCA_004363605.1 Indri indri
CTGCCAACAAGAAGTATTAAAACTGTTAAACATGAGCTGCCATGGAACTACCCAATACATTTCATGTTGGATTCTGAGAAAAAAATCATAGCTTACAAAAGCCACATTGAGTTTAAAATGCCACTCCTAGTGCCAAAGCCCTGATAGCATTATCTGGTACAAATATAATAGAACCATATATTATTTTAAATCTCCTACTGGAAACATTAAAAGAAAGAAGTAAAAAAGTAAAAGGAAATAGTTAAACTAATTTTAATAACAGATTTTATTAAACCTAATGTATCTAACATGTTAATATTTCAATATGTAATTAATATAAAATTATTAATGAGCTATATTACTCTTTTTTTCCTACTTTATTTTAGAAATCTAGTTGTGCCTTATACTTAGAGCACATCTCAATTTGGAACAGGCACAAAAATATCAAGTGGCTAGTAGTTACTCGTTACATCAGAACCCGCGAAGGGCCTAAAACGGTCCCCTGCTTGCAAGTTAATAAACTCACAAACAAGTTAGCCTGGCTACTGGCATTGTGTGTGTGTGTGCACATGTGTGCAAGCATTTATATTTTATTTTATTTTTTTTACAAATACGGAGAGAAAGAGTACTACGTATATACTCCGTCAGGAGAACATAAGCTTTCTGGATTAGACTAACTGAATTTATTACTCACAGCTTGCGTCACTTCCCAATTTCCCACAGCGTTAATTGAATGAAGGAAAGACAACACTTCCGTATGTAATGGGTTTGAATCTCAGGAAAGTAAGCCCAGAATTATGACAACTGGCTTTTATATACTGTTGTCATATCTGTGAATCCTCCCTCTGAGTGGGGTCTGGAGAGACAGAGACAGAGATAGAGACTGGAAGACTGAAATACCTGAACTTTACTTTGGAATTTAAACAAATTTTTTCCATGAAATGAAGGAGACAGTCTCTAGCTTCTCTACTACACAATTGCAAGTTACTGTGAGGAGATAAGTCTCTAAATCTCTCCAGAGTCATGCACTATCTCTCCTTTCAAGTTATAATTGCCATTCAGTCAGCACGCCAGTGCCCTTTGCTCAGAAAGTTTGAAGCATGCAAAAGCTTGAACATATTCATGGAAAAATGTTTCTCAACACTGTCATACTGGACAGGACATATCTAAAGGGTAGTTGGAAAAAATAATGTAGGTGAGATAGTGTGTAAAGTTCAAGAGATTGACAGACAAGCTCAAAGATGCAGACAAAAGCCATTTCCATGAAGTGGGAAGAACATCTCCATAAAGAATGTATCTAAAGTTCAATTTGGACATTTGAAAATATGAAGACTAAATGGTATCAGAAATTAGTAATAAGAGACTTGAAACAGAATACAGTATCCTAACACAAAATGCTAGGGGAAAGAGACATACTGAAGAACTGAAAGAAAAATCTGGGTTATAAAAAACATGCACTAAACAAAAATAATATTTTATCCTATACATTGCAATGGTATGAGTTGTTATTAGTTACTTAAGTGGAAGAAAATAAAAGTTTTACATCAGAACATCATTTTATGATATACTTTACTATATAATTTTACATTTGTACATGAAGCATCAAATTTTTTTTAATACTTTTCCTTTCACACCTGCCTGTCTACTTTTCTTCAAATCAAGTATTCATTTTTTGGATATGTGGACATGACAGGCATACTAAAAAATTCTTGTGCTTTCAAGCAGATGAATGCACAATATTTGCACATTTTTAAGAAGATGTTGACTGTGTGATACAGCAAAAGCAAATAAGAAGGACTACCATTGGTAGCAATCAGCCACTCAGATATTGCTGTAATCTTGGTCATGCAATTCAGCAAATCAAAAGGCTTCCTGCACTTTTTACCACCATTAGAAAGCGCTTTGATATATATTTGAAATCCTCAGCTCTCCATCCCGTGTATTGCTGAGTATACTCTTTACAACCATATAATATACTTTTTCTGATATGACTTCTGAAAATATACAATTTTCTATCTCAATATATAAATATTTATTGCTATATTACCTTCATTATGTTAAATGATGTTATACTCCAGCACTGCCTTTTAAAGTTAATGCAAATATTTACATACATAAAAATGTACTATAATTTAATTCAAAAGATGGAGGATGAGATTCATTATAGATTAAATTAATCTTTATTGTTAGGAGATCAAGAAGACTATGTAGAAGTTGATCATATGAATTGGGTCATTCTTGTCATAAATAACTACAACAAAATCAAGAAGCCAGGGAGAAAAAGCACTCAGGACACATGACACTGCTGCAAGGATGTAACTCTTGGCAAGCCTGGCTGCTGAAACTGCCTCTGTCATCGAACCAGTTGGCTCCTGAAACAAACTGCTGCAACTCTAAGACTAGTTTTACCCACCGCTGTTACAAATTAGACCCTATCAGCTCCCCAAAATCTTACTAGTGCCGAGGAACTTTCTCAAAGAGAAGTAAATAACATTTGCCAATTTTATAAAAGCTCCAACCTCCTCTTTGTTCTTTGACCATACCCAAGACCACCCAATCTGTGTGTGTGCCCCAAATTGCAATTCTTTCTTCTTAGATAAAATGTTACTTTTAGATATTTGTCTCTACATTTTGATTTGAGCTACAGTAAACAAGCTACTGTGCTCCAGATACAAGTATAAACAAACAAATCAATGGAAGAGAATGGAGAGTCCAGAAATAGACCCACCTATATAAGCAATTGAATTCTTACTAAGATGTTAGGATAATTCAATGGGAAAAGATAATCTTTTCAATAAAAGATGTTGCATAGATTTATGACAAAAATATTGACCCCAGCTCAAAACATATATAAAAATTAATTAATTTCCATCTCAGGTGTAAAGGAAAATATAAATCCAAAAGTTTCTACAAAATATAAGAGAAAGTTTCTACTGCCTTGATAAGATGAAGAGATTTCTTAGAAAGGGCACAAAAAGCAGTAATGACAAAAAGTTATCAATTAGATTCATCTAAGTTAAGTATATCTGTTTAACAAAAGACCTCGTTATAAAAAGAAGGAGAAAAGCCATCACTTAAAAGAAAACACTAACAAAACATGCAATTCACAAAGTACTTGTATCCAAAATGCATAATTTATAGAAATAAATAGCAAAAAGATAAACGAAACAATAAAAACATTCAACTAATAATTTCTGCGTTCCCACTAAACGTGTCCAAAGGCAAATGAAGTGGTTTTCTTTCCCGCGACTGCTTAAAATATACAGAGAAATTCAACTCATAATTCTCAATATAGATGTTAGACCTCTAGGAAATTTTAGTAATGGTTATAACAACAAACAGACCTATATTTGACATGAATTATTACATGCATTTATATTATTTTGTTTAATCTTAACAACACTATGTGAGGTAGGTTGTATTCTTCTACTCATTTTATGGGTGATGAGACTGAGACACAGGTTTTAAGTACCTTTCGCCATATCACATCTATTTTATATGGCAAAGTCAACTTTTAAGTGCAGTAAGTTATATCATTCTATTATTTGGAGAATTTTTTATAAAGAACAATTTATGCATTCAGTCATTCGTTTATTCAAAAAATTATCTCAGCATCTATTCTCTCCAGACACTAGGCTAGTGCATTCACTGGTGGCAAAATAAACATGAGAGAACAAAGATTATACATATAATTTCTACTTTTAGTTTCTATTCAATTGTTTTCCAAAAATTAAAATTTATATTTAGAATTTCTTTATGGTATATTACCATGAAGTTTCCTTATTAAAGATAAATACAGTGTGATTTGTAAATGGTAATACCTTAATTTTACAAAGCATTATGTGAGCTTTTGGTAAGAATAAAGGAAATGACTTTCCTTTTAATATATTCTTAATGTAAACTAAAAGTAAAACATGTATGTGCCATGTTCAAAAAGCATAGCATTCAATATACGGTTGTTAGCATGTTAGAAATTTATGATGCTAATAAATAACACTGTACATGGTAATAAAACAAATACTTTTTTCAAGTATGCTTTTTAAATTCATTTGTATGATGTACCCTTTAAACTAATACTATTATTTAATATTAATAATAGTGCCATTAATAAATTCCAGAAAATATTCATTTGTCCAGATTTCAAAATAAAATTTAATTCAACTCACCAGGAATTGTTCAGGTAAATGACCATAAAGAAAGTGGTATTTAAGGGGTAAATTATCACCATGACCAAAGCTCTATTCTTTAAATGTGTGGACCCAAGTGTGGACTCTTACCTGGCTGTATATGTAAAATGAGAAAGCACATGAGAAACATGTTAAGGATGCACAATATAAACCCTAACAAGTGGCATCTGTTATCAAAAAAATAAAGTAAAATTTGCCTCAAAATAGAGGCAAATACATAAACGTGCAGTGGAAATGAGGAAATTTAATAAATGAAAAGTCACGTTTAGCTTGGGAGTCCTAAAATGGTATTCTACACTATTGTATACATACGATCTCAAGGGTGTTAGTAAAACTGTCAATATAAAATTTGTTGAAATAAGAATGAAAGATATTTGCCTTTCTTGAATTACTAATATGAGATGGAATAAAAATATGTATTTTCTACATAATTCTGGCTTGAGGACGCACGTTTGTAGCAAGTGTGTGTATGTGTAAATTACATAAGATAGGGATTTCTAAGAGGCCATAATTTACGTTTGGACATCAAAAAGTTTGAGACTACTTAAATTAATGAATAAATTAATATTTTAGATTTAATATGATATAATGTATATTCAACAATATTCACTCATTTGTACGGTTTAATAAATTTTGGTAAGTTTATCCAGCATGTAACTTTTACAATAAGACACAGAACAGCTGCATGACTATAAAAAAATTCCCTCTTTGCCTTTTTACAGTCATTTCCCTGATCCATGACCCCAAACAACTGATCTGTTTTCCCTCGCTATAGTCTTACTTTTTTTAGAAAGTCATAAAAATGAAAGCATACCGTCCTTAGTCTTTTGTGTCGTTTGAACTTAAAGCAATGCTTTTCAGATTATTCAAAGTTGTTTTATGTGTTAATATTTCATTCTTAAATCACTTAGAAGTACTCCATGTTATTGACAGACTGCAATTTCTTTATCTAGTCACTAGTTGATGGGTATTGGGATTGTTTCTAGTTTTGGGCTATAATAATGCTACTAAGAACACTGAATACAAGACTTTTTGTGTGACATATGCTGTTTTTATTTCTCCTGGGTAAATGCAAAGGAGTGGAAAGTCTGGGCCTTATGGTAGATGAACACTTAACTTTATAAATTACTACTTTAACTGTATTCTAAAGTTGCTATAGCATTATTTCCATCAGGAAAGTATGAGAGCTCCATGTCTTGTGCTCACTTGCTATTGCCAATCTGTTAAAATTTGCTATTTTAATAGGTATGTAGGGGTACATTACCATGGTTTTAATTTGCATTTCACTGATGAATAGTAATATCGAATATCTTTTTTTCATTTATTCTTAATTTTTTATTTTTATTTTATTTCAGCATATTATGGGGGTACAGATATTTAGGTTACATGTTTCCCTTACCCCCCTTATCCCCCCAAGTCAGAGCTTCAAGCGTGCCCATCCCCCAGATGGTGCGCATTGCACTCAGTATGTATGCATATAATAATTTTTTATTTTTAATTATTATGGGTACATAATAGTTGTATATACTTATAGGGCACATATGATGTTTTGATACAGGCATACAATGTGCAGTAAACAAATCAGAGTAACGGGGATATCCATCACCTCAGCCATTTATCATTTCTTTGTGTTAGGAACAGTCTAATTCCACTCTTTTAGTTATTTTAAAGTATACTGTAACTTAACTGTTGACTATAGTCGCTTTGTTGTGCTATCAAACATTGTTCATTCTATCTAATTATCTAACTATAATTTTGCACCCACTAACATCGTTATGTGATTATTGCTTAAGTGCATATCTACTTTTATAAACATATTATTCAGATTTTTGAGTATTTTTAATGTAAGGTTTGTTTTATCATTATGCATAAATGTTCTTTACGTATTCTGAACATGATCACAATGTCAGATATAACTTTGCAAGTGTGTTCTCTCTGTGGCTCTGTACATTTTTTTTTAGGTTTGACGAAAAAAAATTTTAGTTGATAGCATTTATTTTATCTTTTTTTATATTTTACTTTTTATATGCTGTTAGAGAAATTTTTTTCCAAATACAATGTCACAAAGATTTTCTCCTATGTTTCCTTCCAGAAGCTTAATAATTTTAGCTCTTTTTAGGTGTATAATTTATTTCAAACTGATTTTTCTGTAATGGTGTGAGTTGCAGATCAAGTCTGGAAGTGAGGTCGTATAAGTACTCCAATCTTGTTCATTTTCAAAGTTGTTTTGACTATTCTAGATTCTTTAGATTGCACATACATCTTAAGATCAGCTTATCAATATTTTTCAAAAATGCTGGCTAGTATTTTGATTTTTCTTGAACTGAATCTATAAATCATTTTGTGGAAAATTGCCTTCATAGCAATATTGCATTTTCCAAACCAAGAATATGGTGTAGATGACTAGATCTCATTAAAGATCTAAAGCACTGACTCTTACACAGCTGTGTATACAGAATGAGAAAGCACATGATACACATGTTAAAGGTGCACAATATAAACGTCAACAAATGCTATCTATCATCTGAAAATAGTGAGTGTTTTAGGGATTGTAATATACATCCTAAACTCCACAGTCTACATCCTTGATAGAGGTGTCAACATTATAGCTAATATTGTAGCACTTTATATAAAATAGAGGAAGAATGTAAACTAAGAAGTCAAATTCCACCAACCTGTATATCTTTCTATACATTGCACCTATAGGTGTAAATATCACCATATGATGTTACAATTTTTGTTTTAAAGATTATTTAATTTTTTAAGAATTTAAGACTATTTCTGATGGGGTGAAATTTGCTAAGATGAGTAACACAAGTGTTTGATGAGATGTAGACCAAAAAGAATTTGGGCATACCTGGGATACCTGTGAGTGGATATGTTTAATCAGCAGTAAAATACAAAGACATGAGGCTAAGAGGGTAAATACAATCTAAAGATATATATTTGAGCTTTATTGAAATAGTAGGTATTGATTCCTCTGGAATTGCATAGGACTACTAAGAGCTAAAGTCTAGAGAGAGAGAAAGATAAATGCTAAAAACTGAGCCTCAAGGAGCAACAGTAATCAGAGGTTGGGTATACAATGAGAAAAAAAAATGAAACGCAAATTGAGAAGGTGTTTTTAGGAGAGGAAAAAAATCAAACATATTGGACTGGTATAGTAGTGTTTCCAGAAGGCAAGATTCTTCCTTTTGCCACATATTGCTGAGCACTTTAAACGGTAATGATTGAAAATGCCCATGACAATTTTTCTAAAAATATTTGAAATTATATGAAAGTCATAATTAAAATATAAAGAAATTGTGTCAGAGTGTCAACATGTATCTTTATTCTCTATTATTAACATCTATAAATCAATTTTTCTAATATCAAAATTTTTCCTTTTATGTCTGGTTAGATTTTACTAGTAGATGTCTTTTGACTTTGTTTTGAGTGTTTCACATTTTATAATACAATTGTAGTTGTAGGAATAATCCGATATATATAATTTCTAGAATAATTATACATTTGTGTTTTTTTAGAAAAAATATTCTCCTGTTGAAAAACTTGCCTTGATGAGTACCAAATAAGGCATCAAGAATACTATAGGTTTTTGTCCTTTATAAAACATAGTGCTAAATGATAAATTATTTAGTATCAAGGAGCATTCCAATAAAATTCCACTTATGCTTAAAGAGCAGGGAAGGGAAAAATGGTTTTCAGTTATTACAAAGCAGAAAACATTTCCCAGGGACAGTTTATTCTCCAGAATGTGGAAGGATAAAGTTTATTTGAGGCCATATGTTCTCCTTACTCTTACTGCTTTATAAACTGAGAAAATTAAAAGCACTTATTTTGGAACTGTGCAGTACAAAACACAGTTTTGAAGGGTCTACAGATGAATGCCAAAAGGTTATCCCACAGTGAAAATAATTGGATGCTCCAGAGGTTAGTATTTTTTTTTCTATTTTCGAGCCTCTGTTTATTTATCTCATCCTTAGCCTTTCTATCTTGTAAAATCCTCTTAAAAAGTTAAAGTATCAGAATGGTGATTTTAAGGAACAAAATAAGGCTAAGAAGGAAAGCCCTAAATATTGACTAAAATTAATTGTGATTAAAATGTGCTATGTATTTATCCTTTACTCTCTTTGAACTGTGAATTATTTAGAGGAATGGTAATATGTTTTTTAAAAAATAAGAAAAATATGTTACTGGGCACATATAACAATACTACATGTTAAAAGGCACCTATAACAACTTACACTGCATTAAAACGTACCATTAAAAATTATGTGTTCTAATATGATTACAGGTCATTAAAATATCAGGCCACAAATACATGCTTAGCCTCATGAATCAAGTAATTCTTAAAATTATAATATTATTCATAGGATAATGTTTCAGCTTCCTTCCAGCATACACACATGTGATTGTTCTATTCCAAAACAAGAAATAGAATCATTCGGGTTTCATTCTTATACCAGAGAAATGACAGCATATATTCTTCACTGCAAAAGTTTCAGAACCAGTTCTTTAAAATACATGTGATGATTGAAGACTTCACCTAGAGGTTATATTACATACACGCCTATACATACGTATATCCATGACGACCAAACATTTGAAGTATATACAACTAATATCTACAATATGGAAAACAAGATACAGGCTGTACTAGGTCCTCTTTTCTGGATGTCATCTCGGAAGTTTCATTTCATTTCCTTTTTCTCCTAAAAGCTGAATTGTTAATTTTATAGGGTGAAACTGATAGAAACTAATGTAAGGCTATGCTTGGAACCCGTAAAAAAAGGTAAAAACATTCATTTCTGTGTTATTTGTATGTTGTGCAATTCCTCATTAATGTGAAATACATGGTTGCAATTTGTTTGTTAAATGAAAGAATAAATGAACATTTAATGTTCATACTTACATACTTCATAGTATAATGGCACTAGAATGCAGCTATTTAAGATCAGATATTGGCTTCACCACTCATTATGTAACCATGAGCAAGTATTTTACCTCGGGCTCAATTTCTTCATTGGCAAAATGGAGAAAATTGTGGTTGTACCTTCCTCAGGATTACGATATGACTACCATGCTTAGAACAGTCCATCTTAGAACAGTGAGCTTAATTTATGTCAGCCACAATCCCCTTAGTTTTAAATTATATAATTTGAAAACTGCTAAAATATGTCAAAAATAAATAAAATATGTCAAAAATAGTCAATGTAGAAAATTGAAAAAAGCATATTTTCAAGAAGCAAATGCTTCTGAATAAAATCTAAAAACATTTTTTCAAGTTTAAATGAATTTTAGTTGAAGAAATAGAGAATATTTACTCAAAAATCCTTGTATAAAAATATCTCAAACAATTGGCTACTACATTCACAGACCAAATTGCCAATTGATTCTAATTAACATCAGAGTTTAGTCAATGGGGTCCATTATCCATTATTATCTTAAATTCTTGCAGAAGAGTTATTCAACAAATTTCAATATGAAAACATGATAGAAATTTTCAAAATTAGAGATAAAATCTTTTATCGTTAGCAGGTGATATGGATTTAAAAGAAAAAATTCTTACATGAAAAATTGCCAATATATGTTTTTTTATTAGAAAGTAGAAAGGCTGTTGCATTCAAATTAATTTAAAACAAAATTTTTGCATTTACTAAAATGTATTAGAATATATAACCAAGTGATTTAATATATGAACATGCTTAGTTAAATAAACAATAAAATAATCAGAGACATAGTCAAGAATTTGTAGACAGAAAGCTATACCCTTTACTGAGGGACACAAAAGTAATTTGAATAGACAGTTTATTTACTAAATGGAAAGGCTTAGCATGAGAATAATTTGTAATAATAATAACAGCAAACATTTACTTAGTCCTTGGTCTACAGTGGAAACTAAACTCTGTGACTTACTTCAATTAATGAATGCATTACTCTCAGCTATCGTATGAGACAGGTGTTGATGTGATCCCTAATTCAAGATCAGGCAGTTGAGACCCATAAGGAGCTGAACTAACTTGCTCCTTTCACATATCTAGAAATGGACGGATGAAGCATTCAATCACATCCAGATGTATACAGCGAGTGCACTGTTATTTTCTAAATTTATCTAAAATTTCATCTAATTTTCATCAAATTCAAAACAGGAAGTTTTATAAAACTAAATGAGCTAATTTTAAAGTTCAGAATAACTGGCATCCCATAATAACCTTAAAATTCCCAGACAAAAGGAGTAGATAGCTGCCTTTCCATGAGAATAAAGAAATAGTACTTAAAAGAGTAGGCATCATGTCACAGGAAAGAAGGAACACTCCAGGAAAAGAATAGAAAATGTGTGTCAATAAAATGATTTGGAAAAATATCCATACCTCACATTTCGAATTAACAATTAATATGAGGTCATAAAAAGGTAAATCATAGAGTAAAAAAAATAAAGGAATGATATATAAATGTATTTTTAAGGCGGAGGCAGTTCTAAGTCATAGCATGAAATTCAGAAATAATTTTAAAAATCATAAACATGCACTATGAATCAATTTTTAAAGAAAAATAATCAACTAAAGACAAAACTGTAAAATCTGAAGTATCATTATTTGTAACACATATGAAACTGTCTTATTCAAATATCTATCACTAACAAATATCAACCTATACAGTTTTTTGAAAGCAAAAATATAGAAAAATACATTTTAAATATTGATAGGTGTTTTTCATTAAGCATAAAATATTTAACATCATAAGTAAAAATATGCATTTAGGAATAAGGAATTTTTCACTAAATAATATAGAAGTTATAATCAGAATACTCACAATTTATGATAGAGTAAAACATTCTTACATATGAACATGGTATAAGTTCTTTGAACTTTAATTTATGAAATATATCAATAACATTACACATAATCTGAAAACTAGAAATTATTAATAAAGCTGTTGTTTTTTTAACAGTGTCAAGATTGAGAAGCCCTCATCTATTCTAAGGCTGAAGAAGACATTTTTGCAGAAGTGATATTTTAGCTAAGACTTATTGTAATCTACTTATAGACCTCTGTATTAAAATGGAATAAAAAGAAAGAAAGA
>RJWJ010046719.1:0-11245 GCA_004363605.1 Indri indri
AATGAGATAATGACTGAAAAGTCCAGCACAGGTCCCCAACATAGAATAGGTACTCAAAAATACCAGTTTCTTTTTCCTCCTTTAGACACTAATATGAAAAAAATTTCAATTCTATATATTCAGTCCCAAAAATCTTTTTGCTTTAAGTTTTTAGGGTTTTTTTCCCTTAGGTTTTTTTTGTTTGTTTTTGTTTTTCCTTTGTATTTTGATTTAGACTACCAGGAATAAAAGGAAAAAAAAAAAAAAACTTTGGATAAAGCAGAGAAAATGACTTAAATCAAAAATACATAAGAACAAATTTCAACTATAGGCTTTTGAAATTTTACCCAAAATTCCAAACGTACACTAAACAATATTTAAAGTACAAATGGGGATGGAAGAACAAGATAAAGACGGCTGTTAAATAAAAGTAGAGAAATGACTCTGAAGAAATGACAAATAAAAAAGATCAACAGTTTGCATTTTCAAATTTATTACTGATAATTTTATCTAGACGTCCCATGGATACGGCAAAATTAACATTTAATTTTTAAAAATAAGTTAAAAAATTGCTAAAAATAAGTGCATTTTTTCATGTTTACTTCCCTACTTCTATTAAGAGACAATTTTTCTTTTTGTTAAGGAAGCTTAAAACTTCAGGTACGACCTTCCTTCCAATTTTTCAAATTGAATTTGTTGCTAAGATTCATTAATCTTTCCACAGAAACATGTTTCATGTTCTCTCACTCCTTTTCCCTTGTCCTCTGGTCCATCCTACACATGGCCAGCAAACTAAATGAAGCTTTAGTCATGTTATTTTCCTGTCCAAACAATGGCTCCCAAAGATCTATACAAGACTCGAAGTCCAGCTTGGCCTCAAGGTGTTTCAGCCTCCCATTCCCACCAATATTTCCATAATTGAGTCCAAAGACTCATCTTTCCAAAACATTTAATGAATCCAAACAGTTTTATAAATCTTTAAACTGGCTTCATTAAAATGGATTACTTCTGTCCTCTGAACATTTACCTCCTTTTCTGTAATTTGTTCACCCATTTTGTTCTCCTTATATTCTTTTCTTCACTTAGTCTCACCATGCTGAAGCCCTCTCTGCTTCAGTGAGTAGCAAGGTGGTGTCCTGCTTCAGAGGCCAGGCTCCAGACTTGTCCCAAGTTCAACTCTTTGTTTTCTAGCCATGTAACTTTAGACATTACTTAAATTTTCTATGCCTCATAGTTCTCATGTTTAAAATGGAGATAATAATAGGATAATAATGAGAGGATTATGATAACGGAAACTGGCAGTTATTAAACACCCAATTTTATAGATGCTGTACTCCCAAGGACTCACTTAGACTAGTTTTTAATTAATAAGACATCCTTTTCCATTGTTCAACATTTCATACAACAGTTTTTTTGATCTGTATGCTTATTTGGCTTTTCAAATTTACATTTTTTTGTCTTCTCAGCTATCAACATTGAATTCTACATACCACGCCTCCCCACATACATGCAAATCTTCAAACAAATACATCAAATACATTTAAAAAATAGGCATTGAACTAGAAGCAGAAAATCTAATTCCAGATAACTACTAAATATATTGCTATATAGGAAAATCGGATACTACTTTTGTACCTCAATTTATCCATAAAAAAAAAGCTAATAGTTTCTTGGACTCTAAATGATCATAAGTTACAAGGTGCCGGAAAGCACTTTGAACAAGTGGTCTGTACTGTGATAAGGTGCTGACATTATACTCGTCATAAGGCATCAACAAGGGTTTGTTAATTGATTAACTGACAAAATAACACACAATTTAAAATCTGTTTCTTTAAGTTGAAGACATGTTAGATTAATTTTTAAAAATCAATGAACAAGTTTAGTGTTAGGAGAACTGAATTAAGAGTTTGGAGACCAGACAGTTATTAACCCTTTTGCTTTTCTGTTTGATCTTTAGTAAGTCACTTATCCAAATTGTTTGCCCATCCTAAGCCTCTTGGTGCCTAATAACATCCTGATGTTGGCCCATAGAAAGGCTTCATAATACAAAAAAAGCAACCCATTCCTCAAGACCATTTACTGCCATCTGCTGGCAGACTGTAAAAAATAACTATGCATTCTATCACTACCACTAAAAGTGGCGCCTCCTGCAGTTGAACCTATGCAACCATTCCTACTAATCCTGCTTAATGAAATGCCTGGAACACAGCAGGTATTCAATAAATGTTAGATAAATGAGTAAATGATGAATGAGTCATTCTCATTAATGACTTAGGTAATCTGTCCCCTCAATATTTTTTAAACACAGAACAGCTCATGATTTTTTAAAAAATTAAATAAATGAGATGTTTTTAAACCATAGATAAATTTATCTGTATGCATATCATTAAAAAATATAAAGAATGCCTGGCATAGTAGGGCTGAAATTTTTCAAGACACCTATACATGTCTATTATTACACCTGTTCCTCATGGCTGAGTGTCAAGGTCAACTAGTCAGATAGTTTTATATCAAATTTTCAAATAAGCATATAGTGGATCCAAGAGTTTCAGTTGCTTCTTCAAGGTTAACAGACTCTTCACAGTCTAAGTCTTCTGATTCAAACTACAATGCACTTTTCCCTTCCCTGTAAGTTCTAATAAATAAAATGGAGCCAAGAAAAATTTGATGAATTCACTCAAAATTCTTCAAACTTTCATCTTTTGATTGCCATGTTTATAAATTTTCATAAGACTCCCCATCATCCTTCTTAATTATTTAAATTTAGGCAAGTCTGTTTCATAGCATCTTAGCTTTCTAAAATGTCGTACCATGTTTGATGAATTGTTAGTGGCATAAGAGAACAAATGAAACTAGGAAATATGTTGAAAGCTATTTGGAACTAGCAAGTACTATTATAATAACTGTAAATAGTTAAAAAGTTATTAAAATATTTAAAAGCTTGCCATAGAGAAGCACTTCTATTTGCTGAACAATTAAAGAAAGCTTGGCTCTATAAAGTGCAGGAATATTACATTTAATAAAAGCATAAAAGCACCGGTCGCATCTTCAT
This sequence comes from Indri indri, assembly GCA_004363605.1. NCBI lineage: Eukaryota > Metazoa > Chordata > Mammalia > Primates > Indriidae > Indri > Indri indri. The sequence continues at coordinate 3,032 of RJWJ010046719.1, forward strand.
GTGTTCTCATATCATGTAATTTGCAAAATTCAAACTAATATATAATCTTTTAAATAGGCCTATCCTCAATTTAATTGGAATTGCATAAAGGGCACAAGGAATTTAGAATTTAGGGCAATAAAACTTGAAAAACAATGATATTCCCTTGATAAGAATATTAAAATTATTAAATTAATTTTATGCACACCAACACTGAGAGGATTAATTTTATTTTGGACCAACAAATAAAACAAATAAAAGCAATTTAGACTTGCTCTACTACTTATCAAACACTTTTCTTCATGCTCCCAAAAGTTCATTGCTATGAGAGATGACCCTGAAAACAGATAAGTTAAAATGATTTCCCAAACGTCAAAAGCCAGACAGAGCAGCAGGGCTAGTTCCAGAGCACTCAGATTGTCAATCCTGTCACTACTTGAACTGATTCAGTGCAAGGAAACTGGCAAAAACAAATCACACTCTTAGCTTGGTTACTAGCTTCAATCTTAGCTCATTTCTCAGTCCCATTACAAACTAGCTCTATTTTTGAAACAAGGCCATTTTATTTACAAAATTTATGAAGTTTGACTTTCTTCTCGTACTGAATGAGGTTCTTTTGCTCCATTAATTGCTTCTCTAGTAGGACATTACCCCTGGGAGAACATTAGCCCCCATGTCATTGAAAAGACTCATCTGACACTCCGGACCCACCAACTTCTCTTGCTCTATGGGCTCTGATTCAGCATTAGAATTAAAGTGAGAAAATTCTCAGCCTAACTCCTTTTACATGAAGTAGGGAAGGAAATCTTCTGGGTTATTCATTGACAATGAAGATATTAATTTTCATACCCTATCCTCTCAAAGTGCTAATGAATATGCAGTTGATTTAACAGAAACCTTGCACAAAGAGGCTGATACCAAAGAATTAGAGCAGCGTAGATAGAAAAAGGAAAAGAGACGCTGTAACCATGTAACAACCCAGACAGAAGATGAGTTTGTGGTGATCTCTCCTGTAGACTTGAAACTAGTAAACACCCACACACCTGTGTTCTATTTTTAGAAGGTAAATTTCTCTGATGAACAATGACTTACTAATACTTAATCGGAAAGAATAATTAAGCAGATGCCTGGTTTAACTAATTAACTGGGCAACTGTCCCCTCTCTCCCTGTGATTTTGGCTTAGGTTAGTGTTCTGACTATGTATGTCTGAACTGGATTGCAAGAGAGATGAATAGCACTATTCTTACCTTAAGGTTTAGTACAACAGTGCTTCTATTTTATATATGTAAGCATCCAAGAATAGATGTTTATTAATCATATGTGAATAATTTTTAAAAGGAGAAGAAAATAGTTTTAAAAATTAAAAATTCTCAGAAAAGTAACCCATGTATACTACAGTTTGGGAATTTGAATGTGCAAAGATCCAAACAGCAAATGGACTGTTAATCAGAGACTCAAGTTATCACTTGTGATATAGGATGACAGAGGCTATGAAGAACTTTTGAATGCAAAGGAAAAATAATTCAAAAGTGACGGAATTACAGAATTTCCCTTCCATTGACAATTAAATTCAGACTTGACAATTAAATTCCAACCTTACCTTATTAGATATTAATCTTACGGTGGAAATGAGAGGCTTTTAAAGGGGTATTTCTGCTACAATAAAAAAATGCTCTCACTACAGTAGAACAATAAGGTTATGTTCAGCGTTAGAACTATTAGGCCTCGTTAGCTAATTATGGTATTGGCATTCACTTAAGTTAGTCAGTTTCTCACTTGTGTCATTTTCTCCTATTCAACTGCTGCAGTTCAAAACGTTTTGACTGCTTAAAAGGGAATACATCATTGTTGCTTTTCCCCAGTCTAACTGCACACCACTTTCCAAAGCAATAGCTTCAATCATGCTTCATAAAATCCCCTGCAAGTATATTGTTGGAAACATAAATCAGCAAGCTGGGATTTTAGTATTTCTAAGGCAAGCCTAGGGATCACTGACTGGCGGTTTTTCCATGCCCTCATTTAAAAAAGAATAAACAAAATTCTGAGTTACACTAGGTCTATTTTTTAAAACACAGCTTCCAGTGGTGTGTCTGATACTAGCTGCTGCATCCTTAATTAGAGAACAAAACACTAGCATAAAGGAATTAGGCTCCAGGATGAGGATTTCTATTTCCAAGCATCTCTGACTTCATTAGGACACACGGCACAGAAGTACTACATGCTTCTTTTCAGAAAAGCTAGGTCCCTCTGATATGCATCTCTGTCTCCAGGAGTGCCATGCATTCTGAAATTGTACTAGATAAGAGAGATCATCTTCACAAGGATACTCTCCTTCTACTGTTTCATTACAGTGAATACGGGCTTTCCTCCAGACATGTTTCAGTCTCAGAGCCCCTCTTTATAACCACCTCTATTCTGAATTACAGATAAACTGAATTACAATTTCACATATACATTACATATATAGACCCAAATTATATATGTCTATGTGTAGTATTGAAACCTAGCTATCTAAATATTCCTAGATTTCTCGTGTCCCCAAATTCCAACACACTTAGCCTCTGCAATGATAAATTCATAGATTCCACAACTGAGACATTTTTCTCCTCCAAACCAGTCACAATGTAACCATACGTCTGCATAAACTTGCTTCCTATTAAGCCCCCATCTTTTTCCACACTATCTACACTTACTTAATTGCAGTTGTATTTTAACTGAAACGTTCAGGGGCTGCTTCTCAGTATCCAGAAATACCTGTCTATATTATAAATGAAGAGTTAAACACAATCAGCAGCTCTCCAAAAATCAAAGCAGCAAATCTGTAGGGCATAAGTGTATGTTGATCTTTGCTATAAGAGCAATTGAATTAACAGTCTGGGCTAATATTAGCTTCAGATGGACACAACTACAATTTTGCTAAGACTGAAATATTCCATACTCTGTGTTATTAAGGGAAAATGAGTAGCGTCGTACCAAGACACTTTACAAACTATGGCAATATCCAGCATTTGCATTCTGACTTCTGAACATAAAATCTGCATCCAATCATGTTTCGTCAACCACTAACACTACAGCTTTGGGGAGAAGGGCAGAGAAAGGAAGGCTTCACATCCAAAATGTCAAGCCCTGTTGAAGAATGATAGAAAGACTGTAGAAGAGTGGAAACGACCATTTTCTGGTTTAAAATGGAGTTCCACCACCCCCTGCTGGACCAAATGAGCAATACAGAAGCAGCTAAAAAATGCTTACAATCGAATACAGTGGAGATATTTTAACTTGTCCTGTAATTTATTATTTTCTTTAAAAAACAATTCCATGCCACACTAATAATATAAGATTATCTACAACTATTTAAATATCTCAAAATTAGTGCTATTTTCGTTTCCTTTAAAGACTTCCACTAAATGCATGTTTTAGCATTTTGTGCCCCAAATTAAATGAACAAACTTGTCTGACAGTTGAAAATGCTTCCGTTCATTGTAGATATATTTTATGTGACTGTGTTGTATATAAACAAGCAAGAGAGATTCATATCTATCTCTGTACAGACAAACAGAGGTAGCTTCCACAAATTCTCTCTCAGGTTATTCTATTGGGCTATTCATTTTTTCTCTTAGAGATGAAAAGCTCCTATCACCAGTTCTCCACAACCCCCAAAATCTCTTACAGGTGTAATTACAATCTAATGTTATAAAATTCTTCAATCTTGCTGTATTAATAAGGGGTTGGGAGGTGGGGGGGTCAAAAATGAATGACTGCAACACATCCCTAATTTTATCCATTTGCTCTCTTACACACAACATCCATGGCCCCTCTCTTAGTTTCCAACGGAAATAAGCCATCATCGTTCACTTCATAGTCAGAAATGAGGGTCTTGGAAAGAAGAAGAAAAAAGTCTCCAAGAATTGAATTTCTTGCACCAACAGATATTTTACAAATGAGTTTAACGTTGATAGTTTTCCCTGCTTCTGTAAAACACCATCGTGCCCTTTCCTTCCGCAACCTCAGCTATTTAACTGTTAATACACACCAACATGCTCATCCAATTTTTGATAATGAAAATAAAAAAAGCCAAAATCCCAGAAAAAGAAACAGTTTGCCCCGATCTCCTGCTCACTGATCCCCATCTTCAATTCTACATTTTTTTCTTCTCTTATTTAAGGGTCTCGACAAAACGGATACAATTTTAGGGGCAGCTAATAGAAACAGCGAAAATAACAATAACAACAACAGTAACTGTAACTTTAGTTATTTCCTTTAATTCTTCCTGTGCCTCCCTCTTTGCCTCTCTTGGTTGGGTGGAAGGGGGAGGGAAAGTAAATGCAATAAAGCACCACACTCCTACCTTGCCCGCTACTGACAAGCAACCCGAGCAGGTAGAAGGAGAGGAGGAGGCTCATGTTCAGGACGTGACACCGGTGGACAGTTTCAAAGTTATTAAGTCCAGCCCTGGAGAGAGAACCTTCCGCTGCCCTGGCCGCCTCTGCTAGAGCCGCCGCCGCTCCCGGGGTGCCCCAGCCGCCCGCAGCCCGCGCGCTCCTCCTCGCAAAGTGACTGCAAGCTCCGCTCTTGCCGCACTATATCCAGGCAGCAGCGGCGGCAGCGGCGGCAGAAGCAGCAGCAGCGGCCGCCGCGGCGGCAGCAGAGCCGGGCGGGGAGGGAGGCGGGGGCGGGGGCACGGGGAGGGAGGCGCGGCCGAGGCGTATCCCTCCGCGCCGCACGGCGGTCGCTTCTCCCTCTGGGCGGTCGGCCCCAGGATTCGTCCGCAGTCGAGCTCGAAGCCACGGGTTCGGTCCCCGGCGCCTCCAGCTAGGGTTGCCGCCGCGATCCCGCTGGCACCAGCACGCCCGCGGGTGACGGCGCCACTCGCCTGCCGGCCATCTGCAGGCTGATGGATGCCCCTGGGCCGAGCAGGGGGAGGACAGCCTCGAGCTCCCTCGCAGCCGCCGGCCACTTCGTGGAAGCTGAGCTGATGCTGTTGCTGATGCTGCAGGCGGCTGCTCGGGCCCCGCACCCCAAGCGCGCCTGGGCTCAGCCAGAGCGGGGCATCTGGGGGCGGGCGGCGTATCCCGCAAGCCCTCGCTCCTTAGGGCGTGGGAGGAGGGCGATTCTATGCCTCCCCTCTCGCTCAAACCTGGAGCAAGCTGACACCTTGCGCGGCTGTCCCCTTCCCACGCTTTCCACTCCGCCGCGGCAGAGAGGAAGCAGTTGTCCTCTAGTGTCTACACTGCCCGTCTACTTGGACGCTAGAGAGGCTAGGCGGAAAGACGTACAGAGTGTTTGTTTTACATCTCGACCCGTTGCTGCTGAGAGCAGTACCTTGAGGGAGAGACCTTGGGGAGGGGTCAAGTGGGAAGGGCTGCGTTCAAGTCGGCTGTCAGCCTTAGCTGTGTCCTTAGAGAAGTGTAAATAAAGTCTCTCCTTGCCACACTCCGCGGGCTCTCACCTCGCTCCCCAGTGCGCAGCATAAGTCCCCGAGAGGGGTGCGCCAAGGGAGGTCCTGCAAAGGTACAAAGAGGAGTTGGTGCGGCGACCCTTCCTCAGGCCAGTCCCACCTGTCCTCTTCCCCCACACCCACGTACCTGCGTGTGTGCGTGAGTCTAACTTGAAATGACGGAAGGTGACAGGCGCCCATAACTATTTTTTTTTTTCCTGAAGGTTGGGGCATATTATTATTTCTGCTGGAAGGGTAGGAAAGTGTTGGTCAGATTAATGTCAAATATGCTGCAAGAGCAGGTAAGAGGCAAAATCACTGGATCCAGGGCCTTTGTCGTTCTGGGCCCCCACCCTTGTCATAGCGACCTACTGCAACTGAGTCCTTAGAGTACTCAACTGCTTGCCCCAGGCTCAGGGAGGACTTTTGTCTCCTTCTTATCGAAGAGGGCACGGAAATAAGAAGGGATATAAATATTGCAGAGCTCAGAATCTAGCTCCTGCCTGGGGACTCGATGCTGAAATGGACATTTCATTGCCTTCAGAGAGAACTAGGAACAAGAGTAGACAGAAACTAGGATGGATATGGGAGATACTGTCTGCAGTGTGTCCTCCCCAGGCAGAATGGTTTATACAGATGATTCACTTACTTGGCATCCCGGGATGGAGTTATCAGAAAGAGAGCAGGAAGAAAGGCAGGTCTCAATGCTCACCATTGCCAGACTCCTCTAAGCAATGGTCCTCTCAGTACCTCACAGCTTGTGAGCCTCATTTTTCCTCTTGATTTTATAGCAGACAATATATTTAGGAAGTCATTTTGCCAAGATACCCTCCTCATACCCTCTACTAGTTCTGGGATGTACCAACCCCACTTAAGTAAGCTCAAGATCAGATCTTCGCAGGAAATGGTGGAAACAGAACGTTCATAGGTGTGAAAGACCAATAAACAATATATTGACATATTTTCTTGATTTTTCTAGGAGGTCAAGAAATGCTACACAGCCAGCCTTCCATATCTACAGTTCTGAATCCTCAGATTCAACCAACCTTGGATGGAAATTATTTTTTAAAAGTAAAATAAAATAGCAATACAACAATAAAAACACTACAAATAAAAACAATACAGTATAATAACTATTTGCATAGCATGTATATTGTATTAGGTATTACATGTAACCTAGAGATGATTTAAAGTATACAGAAGAATGTACTTAAGTTACATGCAAATACTATGCCATGTAAGAGACTTGAGCATCCGAGGATCTGTGGGGGTCCTGGAACCTATACCCCTGCGGATACCAAAAGATGGCGTACACACAAATACACACACACACACACACACAAAATCACAGAAGACAGTTGAAAGGATACTACCTGTGCCAAATAGCCTCTTTATCAAACCTGCAATTTGTCAACCTGACATCAGGAGTAGCCAAGTGCTTAGCACATACACACATACACACACACACACACACACACACACACACACACACACACACCCACACGCGCATGCGCCCTTTCCCCTCCCCCCATAATCAGGGAAATATTGACAATTAGCTTCTCTTCTATATTATTAGAAGTTGAATTACTTTTATCTCAGGCAATGGGTTAAACCATGCCAGAAAAGAATTTGTCTGGCAGCCCGCGAGGTAATTTAGACATTAAATCTTCTTACGGTAAGGTCAGTGAGGAAGTGGGTAGCAATAATCTATCAGACATTAATGAAATTTGTGATTAGTGGTTTGTATTAATATTGTAAGACTACGTCCAAACTCCCGTGTGTATGTGTGTGAGAGAGAGAGTATATCTGTGTGTATGGAAAAGATAATGGACAAACCATTCATACTCAGGAATATACAAGGGTGATATAGCTACTGATTCTGTCCCTCAATTTCCTAATAGTCTCTTGTTGAAGAGATCAGGCATAAGCACACAATTCGATCATATAAATCAGGTTGTAAAATTGACATAAGAAATGTGAAAACCAGTTTCTATTGTGGCAGAAGAGGAGGGGATCATTTCTGAATAGGGGATTAAGAAAGGCTTTGAGAAGCTTTGAAGAAAGGGGAGAAATTAGATAGGTAGAGACTTGAGCAGGCCAGAGAAAAATATAAGCAAAGCCTGGGGGAGTGAAACCACACAACGTGTGTGGAAAGCACAGAGAAGTCTAATTTGAAAAAAGTGCAGAGTGTAAAATACAAAGGTGGGAAAGTTATGCTAAGAAACCTGATAATTTTTTTTAAAATTTTTATTTTTAATTATGGGTACATTACAGCTGTATATATTTATAGGGTACATGTGATGTTTAGATACAGGCATACATACAATGTATATTAACCAAATGAGGGTAACAGGGGCATCTGCCACCTCACGTATTTATCATTTCTTTGTGTTAGGAACAATCCAATTCCATTCTTTTAGTTATTTTAAAGTATACCATAACTTGTTGTTGACTATAGTCACTTTGTTGTGCTATCAAATATTGTTCATTCTATCTAACTATATTTTTGCACCAATTAACTATTCGCGCTTTATCTTCCCTCCCTACTACCCTTACCAACCTCTGGTAATGATCATTCATTCTTATTCTCTGACTTGATGGGATCAAATGCTGAAATGTTTAGCTCCCACATATGAGTGAGAACATGTAAAATTTGTCTTTCTGTGCTTGGCTTTTGTCACTTAATGTTCTCCAGTTCCATCCATGTTGCTGAAAATGACAGGGCTTCATTTTTATATGGCTAAATAATATTCCATTGTGTATATGTACATATTTATCCAATCATCCACTGAATGACATT
>RJWJ010046720.1:0-11249 GCA_004363605.1 Indri indri
TAACAAGGCCTAAGAAGATCTCAGAGTCTAGATAAGATGGAAGCCATTTAAATTATGCATTTCTCCTAAAGATAAGCCTAAGAAGGAAATATCTCAAATGGCATATTGTCCTTGGTTCATACCTGGCATATCGAAATTGATGATGAGACAAATACAAAGACTCTTGAATGAATATAAAATAGAGATAGACCCATGGGTCTGCTCAGATTTATGATGTGAATGCCAAGGAGTTCAGCCTTTTCTAAAGATTACGGTAGAAGTTTCCCGCTCTCCTCTCTGACCCACCCCAAGCTCACCACCAAACCCAGCCAACCTCATTTATTGCAGTGGTTCTCAAAGGGCGGGTCCTAGCAACATCAATATCACCTGAGAAACCTGTTAGGCGTATTCTCAACTCTAACCCACACTTACTGAATAAGAATCTCTCAAAGCGGGGCTCAGCAATCTCTTTTTTAAAGAAAACTCTTTAAATGATTCTGATGCATGCCAAAGTTTGAGAACCAACGCCTGGAAATGCTGCCTAATAGACCTTTCTGCAATGATGGTAATCACATATGTCCTATATTTGTACTGCACAATATAGAAGCCACTAGCCACATGAGGCGACTGAGCACTTAAAACATGCTGAGGAAATGAATTTTTACTTTTATTTAATTTTAATGAATTTAAGTATAAATAGACCTGTGTAGCAAGTGGCTACTGTACTGGACAGCACAGTTCCAGAACAGAACTATTTATATATTTGGCATTTGGGAAACTTTTTGAGGATCTTATGAAAACTATAATCCTTTCCCTGATCCAGCTGTCTCTTGGGCAACATGGATTTAAACTACATGGGTCCACTTGTACTCAGATTTTCTTCTGCCTCTGCCACCCCTGAGACAGCAAGACCAGCAGCTCCTCTTCCTCCTCCTCCTCAGCCTACTCACTGTGAGGATGACAAGGATGAAGTCCTTATGATGATCTGCTTCCATATAATTAATAGTAAATATATTTTCTCTTCCTTACGATTTTCTTAATACACTTTTTCTTTTTGCTTGCTTACTTTATTGTAAAATACAGACTGTGATATATATTGCATACGCAGTATGTGTTAATTGAACATAAGGCTTCTGATCAATAGTGGGCTATTAGTTGTTAAGTTTTTGGGGAGCCAAAAGTTATACCAGAGTTTTGACTGCATGGGGCTCAGCACCCCTAACCCCCACATTGTTCAGGTTCAACTGTATTAAAAGAAACAAAATTTGGTAAAACATTCTGGAGGTTCATGGAAGTTGCGGAGCATTCAAAGAGAATGTAGTAAGTATCTACCCTCAAAATTTCTAGTAGTAGAATTTATGATTTGTAGGTTGAAGTTTAATTATCAAAATAAAGCATGTACATATATCATGTGGAACTTATTTTTTAGACCACTGAAAACACAGATTTCTGTATATTGAGTTCTAAGCGATGTGTTCAAAAATATTTCACTGAAACAATAAACCAATTTTCTGGACCCAGAAGCAGTTGGGATGCTGAACATTGGGAACCCCGGCAAAGTTAAACAAATATTAATACATTAAAATTGTAATTATGCTGAAGATCACATCTGTCCTCATCACATTAAACTGCTCAATTGTGGCCAATGGTATATGTGCTACAAAATTGATCAGGCCAAATCAGAGGTGTCTACGTTTCTTGGGTATGTGGTAGAATGAAGGCCACATTCCCATGGGAGACTATTCTCTTATATAAGGAATAATTTGCACGTAGAAAGCAAATTTTGTCCCCTATCCCTTTAAGTATTTCTCATGTGCAAATGCGTGGTCTTGAACTACATCCCCTAGGTGCCAGGCTTCTGGCCATCCTTGTTTTTCTATGACTATTTAATTCCCATCATCTTTGAGGCCTCAGCTCAAATATTTTTTCCTCTGTTGAGCTTCCGTCCTCCATAATCTTAGAGCATGAGTCTACAAAAATTTCAGCATTTGTAATATTCAGTTGAAATTTCATGTATTATAGTTTCATCTGCTCAATTACAAGTTCCTACACAGCAGGGACTATACCTTTTATTTTTTAACCTGCTATCTTTGTTTTCTGTTGCTATAACAGAATACTACAGACCGGGTAAATTAAAAACAATGAAAGTTTATTTGGCTCATGGTTCTGGAGATGGGAAGTCCAAGACCATGGTGTCAGCATCTTGGAAGGGCCTTCTTGCTGCATCATAACACAGCAGAGGGCATCACTTGGTGAGAAAGCAAGAGCATGTCAGCTCAGGTCTCTCTTCCTCTTCTTATAAAACCACCATTCCATTCATAGGGTCCCCACCCTGATAACCTTATCTAATCCTAATTACCTCCCCCACCTCCAAACACCATCAACACATATATTTGGGGATTAAGTTTCCAACACATGCAATTTAGGGAACACATTCAAACCATAGCAATGCATATTTTCTACCTCAGGTCTGAGAACAAAGTAGGTGCTTATGAACACTGAGTAAATAATGTAACTCAGATTTAACAAGCATTTGAATGTCCACTATGGAACAAATACTGTGCTAGACAATTTCCAATGTGTTATTTTATTAAGTCATCACAACAATCTTGAGAGGCAAATAGTATTAGGTTCATTTTGAAGATACGGATAAGAAGGCTCAGAGACACTGGACAAATTTTCCAATCCCGGATTGAAATTAAAGAGTGGACATTGAAGAAAAGGTAACTGGGTTCAAATAGCAGCTCTATCACCTTCCGCTGTATGGTATCAGATGTATTATTTAACATCTTTAGGTCTCAGTCATTTCATTTAAAAAATAGGAATGTTAATTATACCCTAACTCATAGGGAGAAAATAATATTAGTGTTTAGAATAGTGTCCAGATCATGATTTCTAAATATCTTTCTCCAGTAAAAGTTACCAGGTTTCCTTGGAGAAATGGCTAACTCCAAGGCTATAGCAAGAAAAGTATAATATAAGCTTGAGAAAATAAAGACTAGCATAATAAATAATGAGGGCATGTTAAAAAAGAGAGAAAGAGAGAAAGAGAGAGACAGACAGACAGACAGACAGACACAGGAGTCAAATGGAAGGGTCTCCCAATGGGAAAATCTTAGATAGTTCAATCAACAAAATAGATAATGATAACAATGGATTGTAACCCATGACTATGAATCCATGAGACTATAATGTTATGAATAACTACTTAAATAAATAAATGGGAGAATACAGTAGACTCTTATAGTAGTATTTTAAGGAACAAATGTGGAAGGAATGAAGGAAGTGGAAAATCACCATCTGGCAAACACCACAGTAATAACTGTCATAGGCAACTACCACTGGATGCTAAAACTGGTGAACAAGACTATGATGTGAAACAGGATATTTACACAGTTTCGAAATATCTCCCCACAAGATACTTATTAAATGCAGGCAAAACAGCAAATCTTCTCAGAAAGTGGACAGACACCACCTCAACCAAGTAATCTAAGTTAGTATCACCAGTAATAGGACAAATTAATGTCACATACCTCCTCATACAATGAACTGGGAAGTATACAACATACTATTTTTAAAAAATATGCATCATCTGAGTTTACTCATTAAGAAGCATCTAAAAAGTCCAAATTGAAGGATAAAATAACTGTTCACTATTCTTCAAAAATATCAAAGTCTCCTTGAATAACCAAAGCAATCCTGAGCAAGAAGAACAAAATGAAGGCATCGCACTAACTGACTTCAAATTATACCACAAAACTATAGTAACCAAAACATAATGGCACTGACACAAAAACAGATACATAAACTAATGGAACAGAATAGAGAACTCAGAAATAAATCCATGCATTTACAGCCAACTAATTTTTGACCAAGGCACCAAAAACATACACTCGGGAAAGGAGAGTCTCTCTGATAAATGCTGCTGGAAAAACTGGATATCCACATGCAGAAACATGAAACTAGACCCCTATCTCTTACCCTATATAACAATCAAATAAAAATGGATTAAAGACTTAAATGTAAGATCTGAAGCTATTAAACTGCTAGAAGAAAATATTGGGGAAATACTTCAGCACAATTGATCTGGGCAAATATTATTTGAGTAAGATCTCAAAAGCACAGGCAACAAAAGCAAAAACTGGTAAATGGGATCACATCAAGCTAAAAGCTTTTGCTTAGCAAAGAAAACAATTAACAAAGTGAAGACACAACCTAGAGAATGTGAGAAAATATGTGAAACTATCCATCCAATAAGGGATTAGTAACCAGAATATATAAGGAACTCAAATAACTCAATAGCAAAAAAAAAAAAAAAAAAAAAAAAAAAAAAAAAAAAAAAAAAAAAAAAAAAAAAGAAAGAAATCTGATATTAAAAACATCTAAATAGATCTCTCTCAAAAGATGACATACAAATGGCCAACAGGTATATGAAAAAATACTCAACATCACTAATCATCTAGGAAATTCAAATCAAAACCATAGTGAGATATTATGTCACCCCAGTTAAAATGGCTATTATCAAAAAAAAAAAAAAGAAAAAAGCAAAACAGAAAATAACGGATGCTAATGAGGATTCCATGAAAGGGGAATGCTTAAATACTCTTTATGGGAATGTGAATTAGTATAGCAACTATGGAAAACAGTATGAAGTTTCCCCCCCAAAAAACTAAAAATAGAGAACTACCATATGATCCAGCAATCCCACTGCTGAGTATATACCTAAAACAGAGGAAATCACTATATTGCAGAGATATCTGTACTCCCATGTTTGTTGCAGCACTATTCACAACAGCCAAGCTATGGAATCGACCTAAGTTGATTCCATGAATAAATGAATAGATAAAGAAAATGTGGTATATACACAATGGAATATTATTCAGTCATACAAAAGAATGAAATCCTGTCATTTGCAGCAACATGCATGGAACTGGAGGACATTATGTTAAGTGAAATAAGCCAAGCACAGAAAAACAAATATTGCACGTTCTCATTCATATGTGGGGGCCAAAAAAAATTTATCTCATGAAGGTAGTGAGCAGAATGGTGGTTACCAGAAGCTGAGAATGGTAGTGGGGAGGGAGGGAGGAAGAGAGGTTGAATAATGGGTACAAAGACATAGTCAGCTAGGAGGAGTAATTTCTAGTGTTTGATAGCACAGTCAGAATTTATAATCTATTTTGAAATAGATAGAAGATTTGAAATGTTCCCAAAGAAAGAAATGAGAAATGTTTGAGGTGCTGGATATCTTAATTACCATGACTTGATCCTTACACATTGTATGCATGTATTAAAATATCACATGTACCCCATAAATATGAACTAATGTGTGTCAATAAAATAAATAATAGCCGTATGTAAGAGTAAAATTTTCATTAAAAATGTATGAAAAGAAAATAAGGCAGAAAAATAAGCATAGCTGACAAAATATACCTTTTCCTGGATTTCTTTTAAAATTTAAAATATCTACATTTTGTAAGAAAAAGACTAACTAAAGGGAAGCAAACTGATAACTATTTTTAAAAGTTAACATCACTAATAAGCAAGTGCAAATTGAAGACATGGTACAATTTTAGAACACTGGAAAAAGATGAATTTCCCCATTGTTGAGGATGTTGTGGGGAAACAGGCAAGTTAGTGACCTTAGTATAGTTCAAACACATTGACTAATTTCATTTAGTTTTACTGAAGAGAACCTAAATGTTTAACATTATAGATATGCTTGATATCACTGTGTATTAACCACAAGATGGACTATTGTGAAAGTATTTATTATGTTTTCATGAGTTTTTAGTGCATGTGAATTGCTTAATATAATGCTAGCTTAAAAGAGAATATAAATTATATTTTCAATAATATGAGAAGAAGGACAGAAACAGATCAAAATGTCAATAGTGACCATCTAATTGTAATGAAATAATGGGTGATTTCTACTCATTCTCTTTTATGTATTTTATATATTCTTTTGCAGTGAGCATGTTTAACTGTTAAAAGATAAAAATAATAAATTTTTTTAAGTTAAAAAATTCAAAATCTCCAAGACAAAGAAATAATGACAAAATGTTCCGGATTAAAATGGACTAAGGAGATATGACAACTAAATGCAATATGTGATCCTGGGTTGGATCCTGTACCAGAAAAAGAATATTAGCACAACAAAGGGAGAAATTTGAATGGGGTCTTTAGATGAGATAATAGTATTACATCAGTGTTTGATCACTGTAATGTGGTTACACAAGATGAAAACATTTGGCGATTCTGGGAGAAGGGTATATGAGAAATAACTACTTATTTTTTGACTTTTTAAATTTAATTCAAAATGAAAGGTTAAAAATAAAAGCATAGTACCCTGCACCTGGTAAAATTCTAACACGTGGAAACCCAAATGCTCATCAACTGATAGAATGATTAACAAAATGATTAACAATATCTGTACTACGGAACGTTATTCAGCTCTAAAAAGAAAAGTACCGACATGGGCTACAACATAAGGAACCTTGAAAACATTTTGCTGAGTGAAAGAAGTCAGTTACAAAAGGTCACCCTGTATGATTCCATTCATTTGAAACATCCAGAATAGGCAAATACATACATAGAGAAAGTAGATTATTAGTTGACAAGGGTTGGGGGCAGAGGGGAATGGAGAGTGATTCCTAATGGATATGGGACTTCTTATGGGGTGATGAAAATGTTCCAAGATTAGGTAGTGGTGACAATTGCACAACTCTGTAAATATACTAAAAACTACTGAATTGTTACACTTTAAATGGGTGAATTTTATTATATGCAAATTATATCTCAATAAAGCTGTTTTTTTTTAACAAAAATAGTGCCTGCTGCATAGCAAATGCTCTAAAAATGTGGCCATGATGATGTTGATCATCATCATCACCAATAGTACTACCACTACTGTTATTTTTTAATTTTTCTCCTTACTGGAGCACATGGTCTTTCCAGCCATGGACTTGTAAGGCATATAAAGAGGCTGGGGAAAAAGAATGACTTAGCTATTGTTAACTATCTTCCTGTATCAACTTGGGAAACCAAACCATCTCCCTGTCCCTTAACTAAGAAAAGACAAGTCAAAAAGGATGCATTTCAATTGCAAGCACTGATGAAGAGGCTGGAAAACAGGCGAACTGTGACCTAGGGAAGAGATATCAATCTATCTAGCAGCTTTCATACATTTGTTTTGATTTGTCTTTCTATTTACTAAAAGACCAGTTAAAAAATTTTTTTGGCATTTTCAAAGGGTTGCTTAACTGCCATGCATCCTTGTTCAGCACTCAACGCATCAAAAAACGCTCCAGGTGTGATGGAAAGGCCAAGAATTGACCATGCTCACAGAAGCTGAGAGTTTTTATAGGAAAGGGCAGGGGGCAAACTCTAAAATGCTGCAAATGCCAGGCAGGGGGAGTTTACCACACATGCAGGTGATACCTCGTACAAGCCCACATTCCATCCCTTGCAGACCATCCTCTATTTCCAGGTTTGGTTTTGAACTAAAAGTGAAAATGCTGAAGCCAAGTGAACATTACCTTCTCCCAGATCTCAGCACAGCCTCTGAGAATCAAGGCTGCCATTAATCTTAAGGAACCTCTGAATGCAGTATTTGCTTGGATTTATGAGAGGCATTTGAGGCTTGCTAATGCTGGTCACAACCCCAAGTCCTTGATTATTGTGAATTAAGCAAAGCCAAAGAAAACAATGCTGAAGTCAGAGCACAGGTGGAGTTAGCCCTGTAGTGTCACAATCAAAACTCACAACAACTGTTCCAATTTGCAAAACCATTAAGCCGCTTCCGTGAAATTAATAAATGCCCATGGAGGTCTTTTCAAGAGGAAGCTCTGGTATTTGGGGAGAGAATGGAGAGGGGAGAAGGCCAAAAGAATTTGCTCTCTAAAGCTGCATACTTAACTAATTTGTTCCGAATATCTTCCAGTCATACATGTGAGAAATGACATCTGAGGGCAAAGGGCTACAGTTCAGAGATAAAACAAGTTGAAGGCATTTAAAGTGCTTGCCAAGCAAAAGTGCTCATCTGATAAAAATTTAGACAGGAAGGATGCCAAAATCCAGGAGAGACACAACTGAGATATGATGAGGTGATTGCTGCTCCAGCTGTCAGACTTGTCAATGGTGTGGAGATGCCAGATTTTAACTCGAATGCAATGTCGGCCCAAGAGCTGCCTCTATTTCCCTGCATGGTTTTCATCAGGAAAGCACTAGGACTTAGTTCCAACTACAAATATCCTGTTTGGGGCCAATTCGAGATGTAAATTTGTTGGTTGGTTTGTCTCCTCTTCAAAAATAGGATTGAAGTGGGAGGAAGAGAATGCAATGCAACACCTTCACCCTCATTCTACTGAAGGGAGCAGTAGGAATATGCTTGAGCTGGAGTGGTGAGCATAGCGAACGGGAGGTCAGGGAGGGCTTGAATTGTCTTGTCTTGAGATGGGCAAAAATTTCCACATTAGTCTTCAAGGGTCCTACAAGAAAACAACGGTGCAAGGAGTGGCAACGTCCTCTCCTCCATGATTGTGGGATGTTGAACCAGATCAGGATTTTGTGTTATGATAAATACTGGTCATATAGGCCTAGGCATGCATGGACTATGCAACTGTGGATATTGGGATCTTTCTACTTGCTTAAAATGTATAAGATAAATGTATAAGGAGAAAGGTCAAAAATTTTTTAAAAGGGGGAAAAAAAGGCTAGGGCCATGGAAGTGCATCCCCTCACTGTAGGGATGACAAGGAAGTAGGTGAAGGGGAAAGAGAAACTTTAAAGCTACTAATACAATCCTCATTCATTCTCCCCATTATAATCCACACAACTGATTGTAATGAATCTGTTCAAGAAACCTATACAACATCCCACCACTAATACACATTAAAGGATGGAGTGATTATTTCCTTAGACAAATTAAAAGGTCACCATTGCAATATCAATGCCACTTCCTCCCTGTAATGCCAGCCAACTCGGTGCTCTCTCATTTTTAAGCAGAGTGCGTCCAGGCCTCTTGAAACATTGACTTCTTAGCCACCATGCAGATTCTCCTTGGTATGGCAAACACCCATATTTAGATTCCAAATGCAATGCCCCCAAAGGAAGCATCAGCCGGGAGACTCAGGAAATGCTTACTATGAGCTCCTTGCAAGGATGGCTTGGCCTATGTCTCTTTTGCTTACAAGAAGATAGTAGAGTTTAAAATGTAATAATCAAGACCTCACAAGCTTCTAAAAGATGCTGGGTCAAAATAGAGTCTTATGATACTTCCAATTCCAAACAAGATAGGCTAACAGGAATCATGTTCACCTCCCACCCACCTGAAACAACTAAAACACTGGACAAAACACATGAAAGACCTTGGCCCAAGGGCAGCACAGAATAGTGTGTCCTAAGAGAAGGGAAACAAATGAGGTGATCTCCAGGACTGCTCCAGTTTACTGCCTGGAGAGAATTTCCAGGTCACAACAGAGAACAAGGGGCCCCAGGTGAAGCCCAGAGTTTCTCTGAATTGAGGAGATGGAGCTGGGATTAAAGGGAGGGTAGGGTGGCTAGAATTCAAAGCACAGACTACTGAAGCAGATACAACAGCATCATAAAAGCTTTGGGAAGCCGCAGAGAGTTCCCCTCAAGGCTTTAGCTGAGTACTAGTCAGGAGATGCGTGTGAGGTAACTACATGGGTATTTACAAGAGAACTAGAATGAATTCCATGAAAGGAGCAGAGGAAACAATCCCAAGACATTACACAGAGCAGGGAATAGTTCATGTTCCCAACAGCTACAGTGCAAAATCTAGTAAACCATGGGGCATTAGGTAGAGTACCTAAAAGGTATTGACTCAACAGTGGGGCAAAATTAGCTATAGATTAAGGCCGTTTTTGTCCCAAGTAACAAGTCTTGAAAGGCAGTAAATCAAGGGAAAAAAAGCCATATACATTGGAAAAGAAGGAAAAAGCCCTGTCTCTATTTGCAGACAACATGACTGTTGACATAAAACACCTCAAGGAATCTACAAAAAATATCCTAGAATTAATAAGTGATTTCAGTAAGGTGGCAGGACACAAGGTCAACACAGAAATCAACTGCATTTTCTATATACATACACCGGCAATTAAAAAGTGGAATCTGAAATAAATGATGCAATATCATTTACAATGGCTTCAAGTATTTGAAGTATATAGGTTTAACTCTAATAAAGCATACATAGGATTGTATTACAAAATATAAAATGCTAGAAAAAAATAATTTTTAAAATACCCAAACACTAAGAGAGGCATACCAAGTTCATGGATTAGAAGACTCGATATACAATGAAATTGTTCCATAGTGACAGTTCTTCCTAAAATGATATATAGGTTTAATGCAATGTCTATCAAAATCTCAACAAGGTTCTCTATAGACATAGACAAACTTACATGGGAAAGGAAAGAAAGAATAAAGTAGGAGGAATCTCTCTTCTCAATGTGAAAGTATATTATAGAAGTGTAGTAATTAAGATGGTGTGGTGTTGGTGGAAAGACAGCTACGTTAATAAATGAAACAGTATAGAGAAACCAAAAAAAGTTCTACACAAATATAATCATTATTGACAAAGGAGTAAATAATTCAATGGAGGAGAAAGAGCCTTTACCATAAATGGTGCTGGGACAATTGGACATTCATGAGCTAAAAAGAAAAAGAAAAAAAAAAAAAAAGAAAAACTTCAACTTAAACTTCTCATACGTTATACAGTTTTAACACGATGCATCATGGACTTAAATGTAAACTATAAAATTCCAAAACATCCAGAAAAGAACATAGGAGAAAAATTTTGTCATCTCAGACTAGGGAAGGAGTTCACAGAGTTGACACAAAAACCACAATTCATAAGAGGAAAATTTGACATATTGAACTTCATTAAAAAAAAAAAAACACTTTTGCTCTACCTTGTTAATAAAAAGTGTAAGATAAAGTATATTTCTTGGCCAAAATGAAATTAAATTAGAAGTCAATAACAGAAAAGTAACTGCAAAATCCTGAAATATTTGGAAACAAAATATTAAATAGAAATATGAATTTAAAAAGGTAAATCAGAAAATATTTAAAACTAATTGGAAATTAAAATACAATATATCAAAATTGTGGGGATGTAACAAAGCATTGGAGTAAAATTTTTACTATTAAAGGTCTATATTAGAAAAGAAGAAAGGTCTCAAATCAATGACTTCAGCTTCCACCTTTAAAAACTCAAAAAAGAGGAAATTAAACATTACGTAAGCAGC
>RJWJ010046721.1:0-11249 GCA_004363605.1 Indri indri
AAGAGGTGATCCCAGGCGAGGCTAGAGCAGCAGTTGATTAGCTTTACCCAGCTAAGGGAAGGGTGTGGGGGCACAGAGCCATTATCTAAGCCTCCCATTGTAGGGGACAGTATGAGATGTGGGTTGGCTGAGAATTTTAAAGCATGGGGGATTAGGAGTGTCAGCCTCTGGACTGGTAAGACTTCCTCCTTGGTGACAGCGCCTTAAGCCATCTATCTGAGCAGCACTTCTTAAGATCCCCAACTCCTGTTGTTCTGTTTCTGCGTTTGCGAGCAACCTCCTGATTATACTTTGGATTTCTGTGTGGATTTGCCTGTAGGAAGATAAACTGTTATTTCTGCCAAAGTAAATATTCTGGACTTTGTGACTCCTCTCTTCCTCACGATTAATCGCTTGACAGCCTAGCTTAAATGTCTGGTTGTGGTGCTCAGCTAATGCTAACCCACCTCTTCAAGAAGGATGAAGACGAGGTGTGATGGGCCAGGGAGGAAGGCGTAGAGCAAAGGAAGTACATGAGAAAGGGTTACTTCCAAAGTAGAACTTTGAGATTCGATGACTGAGGGGATAAGGAGGTTGAAGGACAAGGAAGACTCAAGGATAGGACATTGGGTAAATAATAGTGTTCTTGACTGAGATGGAAGGAAGAAGCAGTGGATTTCTGGGGGAAAGATAACAAGTGTGTGGGGTTGTTTTTTGTTCATTTTTCTGTTTATTATTTTATTTTTTTGAGCTTGAGGTGCTTGCGTTGGTGGAGAGGTCTGACATTTGGGTATCCATGGCTGTGGAGCTGGTTAAGGGCAGCGACTGCACAGTGTACAGAGAGTGGATGAGTTCACCTGCAGGGAGCATATGGAGTGAGAAGGAGGCCAAGGGTGGAACCCCACGTGTCATGGCATTGACAGAACAAGGGCAGTCTGTGCAAGAGACAAAAGAGGCAGAGAGTTGGGACAAAAAGGGAAAGAGCAAAGCAGTAGTGATTTAAGCAAAGCAGAATGGCCAGTTGTGTCAAATATTGTAGGATTGAAATAGAAGATTTAAGTAATAGAAGACTTGAAGAGACTTGAACTTGCCCAGGATCACCCCGAGAGCATCAGAGGATGACCACAGTGTTTGCTGCAGGGCAGTCTCATGTTTACCCCATTGTATCATGATGCTCATTTAAAGTGGGCAGCCCAGTTGCACAGTCTTCCCATGCTCATAGTGAAAAGACGGCCCTGGTTATTTAGAGCATGTGGTGCTGCAGTATGAATATAGCTGGTGTGTGGGCAATTCGTACCTCTTCCAATCAGCAAGCAGCTCATGTGACATCGGCCAGTTAGCCAAGAACTTCACTGTGTGTGTTGTAACTGAGTTAGAGTTTGTGAAATGGCTTATTTTCTTATGCAGGAGTGCAAGTTGACTGACATTTGTTGGAAAAATCTCAGTGATGACAGATTGTTAGGCTGATTATATCCCTTGTTCTGAAGGAGCAAGGAGGAAGGAGCAAGAACGTCATTCTCTCAAATAGAAAATATGAGTTATTGGTGAGAAGTCTACACGACTACATTTGTTTCCCATTGGAAGATCTTTACGTACATGAATTTAACTTTCATACATATGTATATGCAAACATACATGTATATATACATAATATATAGTATATGTGTGAACATATCTATATATACCGACACATATATGTACACAAACATTTACACCTATACATACTTATACATATTCTTCACAAACAACTTAAAACTCCAGAAGATGAGACATGATTTTCAATGTCTGCATGGCAAGACTGGTATGTTAGGGCAAGTAAATTAAGAATAAGCTTAGTCAGCAAACTAGGATCCATTCTTATTCATCTTTCTTTAAAAAGAAATTTTTGTTTTTGCCTTCTCATTGAATTCTATCAACCTTGAGAAATAGGCATTTTAGTCCCCATTTTCAGATGAAGAAACTAAAGAAATATTTTGCAACACTTATAGGCATGAATTTATGGACAAGTGATGGTCTCTACCCACATCCCTGTGAAGTTCTGCCCATTCTCACGTGTCGTTGTGAGACATGCGGTGGAGCTTGCAGCAGAAGACTGATACCACACAGATAGTAGAGAAGGGAAATTCATTTCCTTCGTAAAGTCAGATGTACATAGATTTTGAAAACTTTAGTACTGTCGGTTCTCATTTTCTTCTTTCCTTGCAATCACAGTGTCAGTGCTAACCACGTGACTTTTTGTCTTCAATCTGCTTTCAGATAAAAAAAATTACACAGAGACTATGAAAGCACTTTGTTCAAGGGACATATGACATTAGTTTGACTCTAGATGATAATACTTGTCTGCTTTTGCCTTAACCGCACACTTAAGAATCATGACATTTACAAGTGCATGCTCCAAAGTCATATTGACCAGGTTTATTTTTGGCAACAAAGGATCAATATTGTGTTCCTTTTGTGTTGTGTTCCTTTTTTTATCCTTACCTTAGACCATGGGTGGGGAACCTACAGCTCTCTGGCCTTCTAGGTCCTTAAGTACAGCCTTTTGACTGAATCCAAATTTTTCAGAACAAATCCTTTTATTTTTATTAATACATTTTGTTCATCTTTTATATTTTTATTTTATCTTTAAAATGAACATACTTAAAATGCCAAAGAATAAAATAAATTTCAGCAAAATAATCCCCCCGGATTGACTGGCACAATTAGAACATTAGTAAGCCATAAGGGCTAAATTGCTACGCTCATGATTTGGTTCTAACTTTCCCTGCCTGACTGGTGCCACTACTGCACGAGGCTGGTCAGCAAGAGTTTATGGAGGTTGAGTACACCAGTCTGTCGTCAGCTTTTGACATCAGTGCACTGTGTTTCTGTTTGAAGTGGAATTTGTGAATAGTTGTTCAGCTCGATGGTATTTTTTAATTTGGTCTGCTTAATAGCCCATGATGTCAAAGAAGACCAAGAGAACACTGAAGGAAGAAAACAGGTTTTTAACGAGGATTGGGAATTGCAATATTGTCTTGTTTCTGTTAAAGATAGGATGATTTGCTTGCTTTGTGATACTGCAATATCAACATTAAAGAAATTCAATGCTCATCAGCATTGTAACACTCGTAAGGACCACAAATATTTTAAATTAGAGGGAGAGGCACAAAAGGTTGTGTTGTAGAAAATAAAAAATGAAAAGCAAAAGCAAAGACAATTCTTTCAAGCAGTAATAAGACCTGGAAATAATGCCACTGAAGCAACTTATAAAGTAGCTTCTGTACTCAGGAAAAAGGGGAAGCCATTTGGTGATGTAGAAATTTTGCAAGTATGCATTGTCGAAGTTGTGGGATGCTTAAAACCTGATAATGTTTCGAAGTACAAACAACTGCCTCTTTAAAGGAGAACTGATTGACAGCATGAATTAGCCTTCAACTTAACAACTTCATGCAATACTTCAAAAGGAGTATATATGTTATTCAATCACTTTGGATGAATCAACTGATACTACTGATTCAGTGTAGGTTTTATACTTCATTCGGGTCATAACGGAAGATTTTCATTGCTACAAAAAGTTACTCACTTTGAGCACTTTTGTGAATAGAACATGGGGAATAGATATCTTCAACAACTTTCAAGATAAATGCTGAGAAGTTGGACTGAATTTGGTAAATTTAGTGAGTGTATGTATAGATGGTGTACCTTCTGTGACAGGAAAACATGAAGGGTTTATTGCACAAATTAAAAAAAGTATTAACAGATCCAGATGCTCTCATTTATTTTAATTGTACCTTGCATCAGAAAAATCTCTGTGCTAAAGCCGCTATTTCAAGTGACACTTTGCAATAAGTTGTAAGTATTGTTAACTATATTTTTGCAAATGCAACACGGGCATCATCAGTTTTGTAACATGCTAAAGTTGAACAGGAAGGTATTCAGTGTGGATTTGTCATATCATTCTAAAGTGCCTTGGCTATCGCAGGAATGGGTGTTAGCTAAAATTTTATCTCTGCAAGAACAGATAGATAAATTTTATGAAAAACGGAATCAGCAATGTGAATTTTGAAAGAAGATTTGCATAGGAATGCAGCATTTCTGTGTGATATGTCAAAATGACCTGAATATTTGCATGGTAAAACTAAGTGTATACACAATGTACGGCAAAAAATCCAAGCATTTTGAAAAAAGCTCTTTTTTTCAAAACACTTCTTCAAAAGGAAATTTCAGATGAACGTTTTCCCCATTTAGCAAAGGTCATTGATGAGCAGGATGATATATGCAAATCATTTCAAGAAGATGCAGCTTCAAGAAGATTCCCTGGAGAATACAATGAAAGGTTCACTGATTTTGAGAATCATGACATCACACTCAAATTAGCATTTCAGCCTCACCTATTTGATGTCACCAAAGCACCTCAAGAACTACAGATGGAATTGATTGAGCTCTCAGTAGAAGACATTTTAAAGTCATTGTTTGATGCTAAGAAAGATCCAGTTGAAATATGGAAAAATGCAGTAGAATACCCATGCCTTTGGCAACATTCCTGAAAAATGCTTTCTTGCTTTTCAACCACTTATTGCTGTGAATCTACATTCTCCTACCTAACCCAGATCAAGATGCTCGTAAAGTCACAAAGGACTGATACCCACCTAGAGGATCAACTGAAACTGCGTACCTCCATGCTGTAACCAAATATTCAAATGCTTTCTAACAAAAAGCAGACACAACAAAGTCATTAAAAGGTTAGTTAACTTTAAAATTAACAAATAGTTTTCATTTTTTGAAATTATGAAGTACATTAGATTTTTATAAAATAGTGTACATTTTTAAGTGTATCTAACTGAAGTTTCTTGAATGTGGTCTTGATTACAGCTAAATTAATGTGGCCATCCAACATGAAAAGGTTTCCCACCCCTGCCCTAGATAATTGTTAGTTGGAAAATGCTCATTTGCCTTTTTCTCGTATCTACAAATCATGGCCATTCAAATGAGTATAAATGGACTTTAAGCTGTTAACTGTAAGTTTAGTCTATATTTGGGGAATTCTAGGAGTAATGGGAAGTACTTTATGGGTAGAATGACCTAACAGAAGTATAATTTATAGATATTGATTTTTTTCTTTTTTTTGGCAGATGTATTTTGAATAGATTAATAGGAGCCTGGGGCTGTTGTTGGGAAGATATTGGGAAGGGACAAATGCCAGCGATGCTGAATTCCACCTTGCTGGGTGCTTCACAAGGGTAGTCAACTTGGAGAGAAAAGGTTGGGTGCCATTAAAGAACTGAAGAAAGAATCAATGTGATCTGTCAATGAGCCTGTGAACAAAGCATAAAAAATCAGTATCAAAGTTAAATCTATGAAACCAAGCATAGTAGATTTAGAACTAAGTATATACATACAATATCTGAAACACTTTCAGTGGCCACTTTTGCTATGAAAGAATGAACAGAATGACAGGAAAATAGTAAAATTAATTATGGTGCTTAGAAAAGGATGCTTGGAGTAATGGCATAAAGAACAAGTCATACCTAGTTTCTAAGTGTGAGAAAGAAAAGACATAGTCATCTAGTGTTTTGTTGTGAGTGTAAATCTTACAGTGTCTTCAAATAATGAAAACTTTGTAAGTACAGAGACTGATATAACGAAAACCCACTTAGTTCTGTCTCATCCTGTTTTAAAGGACTAAAATATTACAAAATCAACTGAAGCTCCCTGTATACCTCTTCTCTGTTGTATACCCTCCAAAAGTAATACCTAGCCTGAATTTGATGTGTATATTTCCTTCTTTGGTGGGGAGGGGCTACATATATATGTATGCATATATATTTTTGGCATATAAGAAATATATGGCATTGTTTTGCATATTATCTGACTTGACATAAGTGCTTAATATATCTTTTGAATTGGTGATTTAATGAAGACTGTTCTGTTCAAATTAAATTCACTTTTAACCTGAGAGTGAAAAGTGAAATAGGTTTGACTTACCTCCAACCTCAATGACTTTGCATTGATAATTCTGTTTCTTCTCAAACAGAAACAACTGAGCCTTTAGCAAATGAGGAAAACTATTTGGAGTCACAAAGTTAATTATTGATGGAGGTAGAAATAGTTCCAGGAAATGTTTGCCTTGAGGCCAGAACTCAAGTCTGCATAACTGGTCTGTGGGATGAATAACATCTTTTCCCTTAGCTGTAGTATTTCTTTGGATTCCTAAACTAATGAAAATTTGAAAGCTACCCTGTTAAATTTATTAATAGATTTTTATATCTGAGTTTCCAAAAAGGAATCTTTAATCTCCACCTTTATTTCATTCTTTCAGATATATGGGATGTTTTTCAAACTTAAATCAATTTACCTTCTCCCTAGTTGATGAACATCTCTGTTATTTATACTCAAGTAATAAAGTCATTGCCCCAGTTGAAAAAGAGACCACTGACCCGAAAGTCATGTTACATATTTTAAGGAAATATTTTTGAAACCAGTCAATTAACCAAGACTTCAGGTCTCTTTCACTTTAAACGATGGTATCAGTTTGAACTCATGGAAACAGAGTAGAATAGTGTTGACCAGGGGCAGGGAGATCTTGGTGGGGGATATTGGTCAAAAGGTACAAACCTTCAGTTTTAAGATGAATAAGTTCCGGGAATCTGATTTGCAGCATGGTAAGGTGACCCGTGTTTAAAACTAACTTTATTGTGGTAATCATTTCACCAAGTATGTGTGTATCAAATCATCACATTGTGCACCTTAAGATCATACAATTTTGTCTTTCAATTAGACCTCAAGAAAGCTGAAAAAAATGGTATCATAAAGATAACTGATCTTTGGAGGGAAGCCCTTTGGCTAAAAGCCTGTGGAACAAGAAAGAAATGTGTGTCTGCATCATTAATGTGCGGCAATGTGTCTGATGGCTTTGTTAGATTTACTAAATGTGAAATAATTGAAGGGCCTTATTTTGTTCTATAAATCAAAAATCCAGGAAATCACCCAAACAAAAGTCTGAAACCAGTGACTTTTTAAGAAACTTAGGTGTTGGTTTAATTTGTAAAAATCAGTGTTTATACACTAAAGAACATTATACTGCCTTCTCAGAGAATAAGCATCATATTGGATATCTGTCGAGTTTTTTTGACAGTTATTCAATTCCAGTCTTGACTTAAAGGCCACCAGGCCCCAAGATATAGATGAAGACCTGGTGTGAAAAATGGGGAGGCCTGTTTTCTTTCACAAAGTTGCCTATACATGTGGGGAAGTTGTACAACTCTGTGGACCCAAGCATCTTCATGTGTAGAACAACGTGGTAGATGGGCACACAGGGTTCCTACTTAGCTGTTAAGAACAAGCTCTTGTTTGTGAAAATAAAAAAATGGATGGTTGGATACCTCTGATTTGTGTGTACAAAAATATCAGTATATTGATATTTTTGTACCTTACCATAAAACACCCAGAGGACCAAATCCTTGCCTTTAGTGAGGTGTTTTCCTGCTGGCATAAGCAGCATGCATTCACAGCACCAACTCTGAATAGCATTTTAACTAAGTCATTTCGCTTCAAGAAATGAAGAAATGAAAACAGAGAAAGTCTTATTTGCCCTTCTGCCTTAGCGTAGAAAAGGAGTCGAAACCAAGATTTCAGAGTGATTCCATTGATTTTTGTGTAATGTGACAGGAGAAGGAGCTGCAGTGATGTTATTTACAGTAAAAAAAAATTTATTTTTATGTGTTAAAATAGTCAATGTTTATTAACGGTACTAAAGATCATGGTGTCTGGAGTCAAATTGCCCAAACTTGAATCCCAAATTCACTGCTTGCTAACTATTTTTTTCTAAGAGTTACTTAAATTCTGTCTTATCGTAAGATGGGAGTGATACTAATATGGTGTATCTATTCCATAGGGGTCTTACAAGATGTTAATGAGTAAGACTCATTACGTAAGACTCTTGTGATGGTACCAGCCATAAAGTGCTCAGGAAATGATGGATATTGTTTTATAAGAGTAATGACTCAATACGTAAGACTCTTGTGATGGTACCAGCCATAAAGTGCTCAGGAAATGATGGATATTGCTTTATAAGGGTAATGACCCCCAAAGCAAACCTTTAAGTAAAAAGGACTTCACAAAGATGATTATTTCTATCAAGCTCGAAAGCACAATTATTAATACTTCGTGTCAAAATTTTGTGAAAGTGAATATGTCAAAAATAATACAGTAGAAACCTCTTTGGAGAAGTGATAAAATACTTGTAGCTTTGTTCACGTCTTATGAAAACCATCAGCTGTAGCTTTTGTAGTAAAATAGGATCTTAGTCTACTTTGTGCTTAGAGGTAAAATAATTATGTATTTTACAGTATCAATAAAACAAAGTCTATATTAATCCTAAATATTCTGCTTGCTTATCCAACTGCACAGTTTCACTTCTTTTGTAATAATTTGCAAGATATAGCACAATGATTTACATTAAATGTTAAAACATAAAAGAAATTTTAATGTCATAAGCACTACTTCACTTCATGTATTTGGTAAGAAATGAGTTAATTCTATTTGTTTAGATGATGGAAGAGCTGAAGTGAGCAGTGCCTCAATTAATAAATTCAATTTCAAAATCAAAAGAACCACGTGCTAATCTTTTTGTGTTCTAGCAATGTATCCTAGTTTTGTTCCCAATAACAGAATTTTTCAATACTTAGACCATTCCAGAGTTGACTATTTTTGATTCCAGATTCCTACTGATTATTTTAAAAATGGCACTGGCAATGTTTGTCATCTCTCTCCCCATTCTTATTCGTATTTGCACAGTTTCTGGAAGGAGTTGATAAATTATTTGAAGGACTATTTTGGTTAAAATGAACTTAAATGAAAGGAACCACTCATACCCTTAAATTCAGTTGTTAGTTTAGGAGCTCTTCTTTGCAAGGCACTCTTTGCTGTCAGAAATGCAAACATAAGTAAGACTCGGTCTTACCCACTTGGAACTCGCAAGCAATTCAAAGGTTTGTGGCGATAATCAAAGATAAAAAGAGGTGGTAAAGAACACCGTATCAGGGAACTACAGTGCTTTCAATGTTGCACCATTCAGAAAAGGTGGCTTCATGGAACAACTGGCATTTGGCATAAATCCTGAAGGAAGGAAAGCATTTCAGCAGGTAGATAGATGAGTGTGTAGGACGGAGAAGGGCCCTTTGGATAATTACTGTTGACTTTAGTTGATAAGCTTCATTTTAGCTACCCCGGTATTGGGAAAAAGCACTAATGCACTCCCCTATCCCCAGATTTGCAAGCAGTCAATCGCTGTTCATCAGGGTAGAGATTGTTCTCAACATGTGGCATCCATTAACGTCCAACAGGTTAGAAACACCATTTTAGCTGAATATGTTGTCTTCAATTTTCAGGTGTATAAAATCAGGAAGAGGCAGCATAGCCTGATGGTTAGGAGCTTGGATGCTGGGACCAAACTGCCTGGCTTCCAAGCCTGACCCTCCTTTATTAGCTGCATGGCCTTCTGCAAGTGATTAAACCAGTTTGTGCTTGTTTCCTCATCAGGGGGAAAAAATAGGGATGATAATAGTGTCTACCTTGTAATGTGGAGTAGTTTCATTTTATGACTTCCTATTTGTAAAGTGCTTAGAAGAGCTTGTGGCATAGAGGAAGCACTCCATAAATGTTGTAAATAAAATGGCCCCTATGCCTGCCATGCTCTCCCCGGAATCGCATGCTGAGTTGAGCTCAGGGGGCAGCTGCTCTGAATGTTTTTCCCTGCTCTGTCTCTCCTGTAGTCTAGGATCCCTGTGCCGTTTGGATGTCACATGGTAGCAAGACATGAGACCTCAATGCTCTGATTCCCTGCTTTTATGGCACATTTTATTAGTCTTAATTTTAACAAAGAGCCCCGTTCAGCCTTGTTGTATAAGGACAATAAACCAGATTCAGTGGGTGGTAGTTTTTATTAGCTTCCTATTCTAATATAAAAGGCTTCCATATCCAAACAAATGTAGTGGAACACATTGACTTCTCTAGGCAAAGAAAGTGTGCTCTAATTCTGCAGAATTTGAGAAAGGGCTTTAGTCAGCACTACTTTGGGGCCTGGTTTTGCCACGTACCACCTGTGTGGCCTTGGACAAGCTAATCCCTAGGGTTCTGTTTTCAGTAGAGGTCTTACAGAGTTGCAAAGTTGGAAACAACCTTGCAGAGTTGTGTCCTCATCTGGAGTCTTTCTGGGATTCTGTGGTCCTTCTGAGCATCCTCCAAGGATAGTTTAGGATTCAGCTCCTGGTTCTGCTAACCAAGCTAACACCCCTCCCCTTCTGCCATCCAGGCTCCCAAATGGGGTCGTTGTTCTTGCTTCTGTTTTCTGTGTCATTGGGAGTTTATGCTTTACCTGACAAAGATCCCTCTTTTGCTAGTTTATTGGTGCATTCATAAAGGCAGAGAGATAAATTTGTGTTTATCATTTCCAACCCAGAAATCGTCTTCGTTTATAAAGAAACATTCTTGACTATATTTCCCTTGTTATCAAAACAGTGTTTTTTGGAATTTCCCTGTAAGAATGAATTTAATACTTCCCTTCTCTATTCCCTATTTTCATTAATATGAGGATTCAGCCTTTGACTATTATTTAAATATTTTATATTAAATTATTCCTTAATAGTAACACTTAATCTGGTGATGAAATTTAGGGCAATTATTTATATTGCTAACTATAGTCCTTTTATTCTAAAAGTACGCTTTTGAATTCTAAATTTTTGTTTGTATCTTGGTGAGTTGGATTTGTCCTAAGTAATTTTTCAGTAAAGGTTAATGAGTAATGTTTTTTTGGAGCCTTTGAATATATGAGAATATTTTTCATATTCCTCCTCAAAT
This sequence comes from Indri indri, assembly GCA_004363605.1. Taxonomy (NCBI): domain Eukaryota; kingdom Metazoa; phylum Chordata; class Mammalia; order Primates; family Indriidae; genus Indri; species Indri indri. The sequence goes on from RJWJ010046721.1 coordinate 10,819, forward strand.
GAAAGAGAGTTTGGCTGGCATTAGCTCTGTTTGATTGGGTATTTCCTTTCTTCAAGCATTTGGTAATACAGAAGAGAAATTTAAGACCAACTGGACATTGTTCCATTCATGGTGACTTGTTTTCATTTGATTTTTGTGTGTTGACTTGTTTTTGTTTTCATGCCTGAATACTAAGGATTTTTTCTTTTTTTTACTGTAATTCTAGGATTCAAAATTTTTTTCGGAATGTGGCTTTGAATTGATATTGTTTGGAATACAGTTTAGTTTTTTTCCCAGTTCAGGTTTGTTTTTTTTTCCAGTTGCGTCTTTGATTATTATTTTTATTTCAGTTCTTGTGTTTTCTCAGAAACGACTATAATTAGATTTGTTTTTTATGGTCCTCAAGATCTAGGATCTTTGTTTTATCTATAGGTTCTTTTTTTTTTTTATTT
>RJWJ010046722.1:0-11246 GCA_004363605.1 Indri indri
TGAAAATCAAGAAAACATTGATGGAAAGGATGTAACTTCTCTGAACCTTGATGTGTCTTCATAAATTTTAAAAGCAGAAATGGCAGGAAAACATTTCCGGAATTCTCATGCACTACTAAGGGGATTGATTCTTGAAGTGCAAATCCTTCAGCTCCATGTCAATGTGATCCCTGAACCTCAGTTACTAATTTGCATTCAAATTAGTGCAGTGATCTGTTTTTGTGTCTTGCTTTTGACATCTATCCAATTGAGAGGATGGTAATGTTTTAATTCTGCTCTATAAGAAGGATTAATTAATGAAAATGGTTTCATAAGATCTACATTCTATAAAAGACATTATTTTGTTGTAAATATTTATAGGTATTGGCTGTTTTCAGCATAGCTGAAATTAGACACCAAAAAAAATCATAACAAAAATTGTGTTTTAATGTGGCCTTCAGAGTGTGTGGTCTTGTGAAATGTTTATTACCATATCTCAACAATTCAAGGTCCTTTAACGTACCTCTTAAAAATAAAATTAGTAATGATTTTACAATCTAAGTAGTTCATCTCATTATTCATAGCAGAGTGGAACACATTTTCTGGGAAAAATGTAATTCTCTCAGCTGTGCTTGAACTATCACTTAGAAACCAACTGCCACTTGCAAGGCCTTAATGACCAGGGATCTGAAAGACAACCTTTCTGCCTATAGGTGGAGCCACATGAATACAATATTTAAACTTTACTGCCTTACTTAACCTGAAATCATCACTCAGACAGATGTTTTTCTTTTCATTCTTTTCATCTTTTTTTTTTTTTAAACTAAGAAGCCAATTTACCTCAACCATTTTTTGGTTACTTCTTTTTCTTTCTTTCTTTTCCTTATTTCTTTCTCCATTTATTCCTTCCTCCTTTCCTCTTTCTTAATTAAAAAAAAAATCATAGAAATGCATGCTTTTTTCATATCAAATTGTCAGAATCAGAGTTTTATACTTGAAAGTATACTTGGCAATGTTCTAGTATAGTCTCTTCTGTCTAGGTTTTTAGCACAAAAGTCTTAGGGATTTCAGAGTTCATCAGAAATCTTGCTTTCCCATTTGACTAGGTATATAGTGGGAACCTTGAGAAACAGCATTTTTCTTTTTTTTCCTTTTTATAAAATAAGTTTACTCCTCCCTGCCCCCTCAAGAGAGTGTTTTTCTCTCCATAATAAATATAATAAACATTATAACTCTATCTCTCAATGCAAATTATCTTATAAGACACTCACCTTCCATCAAACACACACACACACACACACACACACACACAAACACACACACGGAGTTGTGATGATGGTAATTCAATTATTCGCTCAACAAATATATTTTAAGCATCTTCAAGGTATCAACAATTTATGTTAGGTATCTCTCTCAAATACCTTTCTCTTCTAATAGCTATTAAAGTAGCCACAGCATCAGTGGTGAGCTGGTATCAGCAGGAAGGGTGGAGGGAACAAAGAATAACTATAGGAATGAGAGAAAATAAAAACAAATCTCCACACTTAGACTAAAAGGAAAGAGACAGTTAGAAAATGGCCTTTATCATTTAAGCTGTCCAGATATCATTCCCCCAATATCACATAATTTTATGAAATCCTTAATTTTATGAAATTCATCACTTTACTTTCCTAGGGAAGTCAGAATCTTTCAGATCTCTAAACACACAAAAAAATTTCTTTGAACTGACATCCGGAGGGCTCATATTGCAAAAGACATTCCATGTGACTTTGTAGCAAATTCTTATGGAAGTGGAAAACATCATCTCTGTTTTTGAGGAATTTAAAACTAAAATAAAGGTGGAACCGACCCTACTAGAAAGACACAAGAACTCAAAGATTGTCATGGAAACATAGCACACAGCCTTATACAATTACTGTTGCCCTAAAATAGACTAGATTCATAGAATTCAGTTGAATGCCTTTATGGAAGGCTACTTGTGGAAGGGAGTTAGCAATGTTCAGGGGAAAAAAACCAAAAGCTCAACTCATTAACAGGAAACATCAATGAATTTGCATGGAAAATCCAACAAGTTTGCATGGACAGCATTTCACGTAAAAGGGAAGGGCTGTATGTAAGCTCTAGCGAAAAATCAACTGCTTCATTTACACAGGAAGGTAAATATTTTTTTCTGGTCATAATAAATAATATAAGTTGAGGTAAAGTGAGACGAGATGTTCTGAAGATAATAAATGAAGGCAAGAGAAACAAGGTGGTTTTACAATGATTTAATCAGTAATTTGGAAACTCATAAAAGAGAAATTTTCTTTTGCATTTTACTACAGAAATTTTTAAACCTATACCAAAATAAAATAATATGATGCATTTCCATATGCCTATTATTCACCTTCTGATAAATGTCAACATTTTACCAAATATTTGAATGAATGTTATTGCCACTGAGTACGTGAATTATTCAGGCTTCTCCTGGTGGTAATGTGAATTTGGTTAAATTATCAGACAGGAATAGTTTGAAAGATGTATTTTTAAGCCAGAATGGGTTTAAACATTCAGGGTAAGTCAAATCAGTTCTGCTTTCAAATTGGCTTCCTGCAGACCAGAAACAGGAACATAATGAGAGTCAGGTTTTGAATACAAATGTCTTGTTAAAGGAGTTGACATGAAGTAGTAAGGTTTCCATTGTACAGTTCCTCTCATTGGGCACAGACAGTCGTTTAATTGTAACTAAAGAAACCAAATATTTCCAATAATAATGGCTGCCTTGGAACTAAGTTTCAGATACCGGAAATGGAAATGACTTTTGATAAGAATTCTGCCAATTGCTATACTGAATATTTTACATATGCTATTTTTCTTGAATCTTACAAAGCCCCTGGAAGGAAGCTATTGTTTTCCCATTTTATATGCAAGTTAACTGAGGCATAGAGCTGAAAATACACTTATTCATGACACACTGCCAGTAGTGGTAGATCTAGGTCTATAAAACCCAATTTTGTCTGATTCCCAAGTGTGTTTGTTCCTCCATACAACCAAGAAATCAGAGAGAAAACACCAGGTCTCACTCCACATCATGCTGTCCAGGACTCAAAGCCAGAATGACCTCTAGGAACAATGAGATGAACCATGCTGAACAGTTTAGTGGTCTGATATTCAGAATACGAATATGTAGTCCGGAGAAAAAGGCATTTTCCTCATCAAAGAGAAGGGAGACTGGTGCACAATTAGAAAGCTGTGTCATTTTATGTCACCACTTAATGTGGTTTTTTACCTTTTGTGTGTTTGGTTTGTCTTTCCCTTCAATTTTCTAATGAGGTGCCAACTTGGTTGTGAAAAGGAATTTGTGCGCGCATAGGTCAACATAGAAAAGTGTTCAGAAAGGTGGGCCCGGATAGTGGTAGAAGCAGTTCCAGGGTGGCAGACCTAGTGAACTGGACAGGTGTTGAGGAGCAGCCTAAGAGGTGGAGAGTGAGTGCAGCCAAGCATGCGAGTCCGTTCTCGGACAGACTTTTCCTCACAGTTTGTCTTTGTGTGCGTGTTCCCTACTGGGAGCATGGCTTCTTTGCAGAGTCCGGATAGTTTTAGGAAATCTGAGTTTTTCAAAGTGTGATTTGTTTACAATTAGTGATATATAAGATTTTAGGCTTACACGGATAAACCTTTTCTTTAAGTTAGACATTAAGTTTCATGTGTATTAGGAAAAAGCTCTGTACTTGTGAATTCATGGATATTATTAGTTAGAACAAAGATGAAGTTTTACAAATCGATCAATTTAGAGAGAAATACTAAGTTAAAAATAGTGTGGGTATTGTACTGGAAGACTAATATAAAGCATGCCTGAGCAAGATATTAATTGCCAAAGAGAGATTGGAAGAGGAGGAAAGAAATGATGGGGAGGTGAGTGTAGAATGATGGGGAATAAAACTAGAAAATCCATTTCCACAATATAGTAGACTGTATGTAAATGACATTCATAGAACTTCCTTATCTTGTAAATGGAAAATCTGAGGTCTAGAGAATAGAATCACCCAAAATCACACAGAATGCTGTAGAGCAATGACCGGAACTTGGGGCTTTTGTTTCATAATATAGTGATTTTTAAAAACACTAAACCATTCCCTTCTCCTTTAAAAGGAAATATTTTAGTTATATATGAATATTATTGTGACTCAATTTATCTTGTTGGACACTCATTTATACATCATCTATTGTATCAATTTAACTGAAAAAGAATTTATCTGAAAGATATTCAATATTTTCATGATTTCATTTGAAAGCAGTCTGTGGTTAGATCCAAATGATTTGAAAACATTTTTAAAAACAGTTCATGTAATTAAATTAAAGTAGTTTTGAAAGAAAAAAGGTGGGGGCTATGACAGAGGGGCAATGCTATTTAATAATAAGAGCAGAGCAAAGTATTACAGGAAATGAGGTTGAATTCTGGTCTTACCTGATCCACAGAAGAATTTTAAGCGATGTGCTTAGATTCTTTGGGTCTTGGTTTCTATAACATGGGAACAAGAATAACCTTCTTGCTAGATGTAATTTGAAGATGACAGGTAATAAAAATTACAAATACAGATCCTAACCCTTAGTAGTTGTTAAGTATGTGGCAGCTGTTGTTGTATCGTTGTATCTGTGATGGGGTTTAGTTGATAGTAAGAGAGAGGAGAGGGATTGCTATTGGATGGTCTCAAGGCCAAGAACGGGAAGTATTTGATGTGATACTAAAAGACTGTGGACTCATTTTCCTCTCCTTAGAGGTTTTGGTGGTTATGCTATTTCACTTAACATTTCTGCAGAGATACTGAGAATTTAAAAGGAAATTTCTTAGGCCAAAACCAAATCCCAGTGTCTGGATTTCATGAAACTGCAGTGTTGACAGCTGTTAATGAATATTTTCAGCATCTGGATTATATCAGCTTTCATTGAATCACAGAACTTTTATCTTTCGCACTTTTACAAAAGCAGCTTTTAACAGTATTGTTTCCATATGTCTATATTTCATTGCATAGCAGGACATAGAAATGTAAATTACTTGTGGGAGAGTAAATACATTTGTATGACTGATGTTACCAGCAGACTACTCCATTTGATATACATTATTCTTAAGGTATTAATACATTTCTTACATTTGTACAGCTCTTATGAACTTGCAAAATGCTTTCACACATATTCTTTCATTTACTTTTTATGACAATGCTGGGGTGTAAGTATTAATATTCTCATTTTCTAGATGAAGCAACAAAAGCTCAGAGTTAAAGTGGTTCAGAGTCACATGGCTAATGAGTAGTTAATCCAGATCATGTGACTTCAAATTCAATGAATTTTTTACTCTGTATCTTTATTTCTTATTTCCATCATTTGGTATAAAATGAAATATGAAACATATTTGTCCCTGCCCACAAAGAAGTCTCAATCTTATTTGACATGAAACACACACACACACACACACACACACACACACACACACACAGTTTGAGTGATACATGAACAGGGAAGAGAGAGGTTGAGATCACCACGAGCGGGAGTGGTCAGCACCATGTCACAGAGTAGGCAAGAAGCATATTTTTAGAGAGTAGAAAACCAGGCACCCATTTTGGATGACTGTAATAATCAAATCGGTCTTCACCCCCAGGCTCTAACTCTCATCCGTAAACATTCCAAAAGGAATAGGACATTGCATTCTTGGCTGGAAATGAAACAAGCAAATGAATAATCTAAAAATTCAGGGTTGGAGTAGGTTTTAGTCTGATTAGAATGAGAGATATCCATGTTTACGGGCTCCCTGCTGATGGAGTACCCCACAGTACCGAAATCTGGGATATCTGCCACCTTCCACATTCTCCTACTGGCAGCCTTACTCATAACCAGGGTTCAGCAAACCAGACCATAACTCTTTTGAGTCATTATGGTGGTGAGGAGATAAAGGAAAGGATGCTGAATTAGGATTTAGAACTGGATTTTTTCTCAGTATTATAGCAACTGTATTAGTACAACCTTGAGCAACTCATTTCACACTCCTGCATTCCAGTTTCGTCCTCTGTAAAATGGGGTAATGATACCTTCCCAGTCTACCTTTTTTAAAAGAATAAAATAGTAAAATATATAAAAATAGTAATTATTTATATTTATATTTATATTTTATATTTTATTTTTATCTATATTTTTATTTATATTATTTATATTTATTTTTATTTTATATTTATTTTAATAAATATATATGAAAATAGTAAAGCATATAAAAAATCACACAGATGTAAAATGTACATGATACACAAGTATTATATTATGAATTCCAAGGGATCCTTTTTAGAAAATCTCCTTTATTTTTTTCTTAAAACTTAGCATGCCACTCCTTAAAAAAACTATGTAATTTTTTGCCTCATCATAATTACCAAATATCTGAGGTACACAGAGATAATTGTGAAACTATCATATGCAAAACTTAGTGAAAAAGCCATTTTTTTCTAAGCCTCCTCTTCTGTGAAACTGTTGATTGTCATTTTAATTAGGGTTCACTTAAAAGTTAGGTGAGCAACAGGAAAAGCGTTTGGTGAGTTAGGTGAGCGTTCATGTTATTACTAAGTATGTGAGTTAGTGTGGAGGGTTGCAGTAGGAGTCAGTGAAGAAGGGGGAAAATTAAAACATAAAGGTTAAAGAATGTCATTCCCTGAAAACTTGTTAAAAGAAGCTAATAACAACCAATCACTGTGTGACACTTTACTCTCTACCACCACGCTATTTAAAATGTGCTCTATGGGCCAGCAGCGTGGAATATCATTTGGGAGCTTGTTGGAAATGCACATTCCCAGGCTCTGCCCCAGACCTACCTAATTGGAATCTGTATTTGAACAAGATATCCGGGTGATTTACATGCATATTGAAGTTTGTGATTCATTGGCCTATGAGGCACTTTCAGATACATTTGATTATTAAGACTATTTTGTTAAAAACAGCATTATTAATACCATGCCCCAGACATGGCTAGGTGTAGTAGCTGACGTATTTAAATGCAGACTTTCTGGTTCTGAAGTCTATGCTTCTCCCACTTCAGGCAGCTTCTGTTCCATCAATCTCTTTCAGATATTATATATGTAAGGACCACTCTTAAAACAAGATCTGACATTCAGCAATTCTTTCTGGCTTTAAAATCCACTATTTTGTCTAAGATAACCTACTCACATAACCCCGCCTCGTGATGCAGGAACTGGCACAGAAGCAGAGGAAGAACTGCTTCCTTTTGTGGCACATTCAGACCTCTTGAAACTGTGCCAAGGAGATGACAGGGGAAGTTCCCATTTTACATTCTTCTTATTTTACTTGGATAATTGAGGTTCTTAAATGACATCAGACTTTCTGAGAACTTTCTGTGAATTCATTCTTGGCTGATCCCATCATCAGAATGCCACTATTATAGTATTATAAGGTACCACCCCTGGAATTGCTCAAACCCAGTAGCTGACTAGACCTCTTTAGGGTGCCTCAGGTGGCCCCTCGGAGCAAAGAGTCTGCTTACGTTGGTAGGTGAAGACTTGATTCACTTGCTTACTACAGATGATTGAAATGTGCTGCTGGATGTCCTCCAGTTTTCTCTTTCTTGGCGCATTCCCAGCCTTATCACAGAAAACACATTTGGGATAACAGTAAACAGGCAGTGGTTTGAAAAATTTTATTATCAGTGATTTATTACAGCTGACAACTGTGAGATTAACCACACCTCATTTAATGTAAAATACATAATGCATATGGGGTAAAAAAGAAAAAAGAAAAAATAGAATACAAACCGAAAGAGAAAATAATGGAAAATCCAAGGAAAACTAAAAATACTAGGATTGTGCTCTGAAATATCCTGCTGGTATACCAAATGTGCCAACCTTAGTGTTATCCAGAGATGAGGCTTTTATAATGTCCCTTAAAAGCCTCATTAGTGAGTTCAACTGGTTTTTGAAGCGAGAGTCCTGGTCCTATAATATCTCCTCTCCTTATCATCTACCCCTAGGATGCAACACAGATGACACCAACAAATCCTAGAGAGCTTTAAAGTAAGACACCTACGGAAATCTTGAATAAGTAGCTAGACTCAGCGTCACTCCCAACATGAGAACAAATGCCTGGATGGTTGTTTCTGTTTAGTTCATATCAATGAGTAATGCCATTTTATTCCCAAGTCTTCTATTACTGTTTTTACTTCTTATTTTTCTGAATATATCTTGTTTTTTATTTTATTTTATTTTATTTCAGGGTATTATGAGGGTACAAACATTATGGTTACACTTTATGTCTTTGCCTCACCCAAGGAGGGTTAAAGGCATGCCTTTCCCTCCTACAATGCTCCCCGTGTCCTTTAGTTGCAGGTTTATGCCCCCATCCCCCTAATCCCTGGAGAGTATTACTGCCATGTGATCACCCTAGTGTTGATCGCTTAGTACCAATTTGATGGCGAGTACAAGTGGAGCCCATTCTTCTGATCTTGTGGTGCCTCACTTTGGATAATGGGCTTAAGTTTAATCCAGGAAAGTATATATCTTGGTTTTTAACCCATTAAGTCTTCCTATCCATCGTTGAAGCCACAGCCACCTTACAAAATGCATTTAATTCTTGCATTGTTATTCTGCCTGTCTACAGATGCCCACAGATCTTTGCTTATAATGTTCTTTCGGCCTGAAATGTTCTTCACCAAGTCTACCTTTCCAAATCCCAGGCATCTTGCAATGCAATTCTTTTCTGAAGCCTCTCCTGATTACTCAAAACAAACATAATCACAGTTCATAGCTTGTGTCTCTACTGGAACACTTAGGTGTTCTGCTTATTTCAGTTATTTGTGTAATTGTTAGCCTCTCCCACTGAGCACATATCAATTTGTTTTACTAGATCATGTTTTACTTGTATGTATGATTTTACAAGCTCTTATAAAACCAATTTCTTACGCATTCTGAAACACATGGGTACAATAATAAATCGCCGTTTGAGTGGAAATGTCTCTCTCAAAGTTAAGAAAGAAATGTCAGGCCTTGCTCCTCCAGGCTGGAGTAAGCAAGTCACAATTATAACCCTCAAATCCTGTGGTCCTTTGAGGTTGCCTCAGCACCCCAGAGGCTGTATCCAAACCTGTAGGACTTGTTCTCCAGCCTCCATGAAAAGAGCTCTTCATTTGAAATAAAGGTTCCACCCTTTCTCATTTCATAAAACCTAATGTTCACTTTAATACAACATAGATATGTGTCATGGACTGTGAGAAGTTTTATGTCTTTAAGTAATTAGTATTCATGGCCCATGTGGTTAAAAAACATCAAGGAAATTAAAAGAATAGTTACTTTGATTAATTCTATTATTTTCTCTACATATTTATATTTTAAGTTCTTTCCTATATTGCTACAGAAATAAAAAGATTTCAAACAATTCTGACAAAAACTAGTAGTTGTTCCATGACTGAGACTGTTGCAAGGAAGATGGCTTTTAAGAGTAGGTTCCAAAACACATATAAAGATTCTATTTAATATAAAGGAATCCAATAGGGCAGAAATGGAGACTTAAAAAATTGGGAAGAGGAGCTTGGAATGTCAAAATATTTCTAATGGGACTAAAGACAAGACTACCGTGAGGGCTACAGAATCAAATACTTCACATCATACAAGCGCTTCGCAATAGTCCTGCTCAAAGAAGGGTATTCTGAAGACCTAACACAAGGGTGGCACTGGTCCCCGCTTGAGGTGGATGTTGTGAAGTTGAGATACCAACAAAAAAAAATAGATTCCTTAAAGTTCTCTTCAATTTTTTTTATTCAGTCAATAAATATTTTAAGAGCAGTTAGACTTGTGAAAAACTAGTCTATTTGTCTCCAGAGAGAAAGATAGGGTTGATTCTTTTACAAATTAAACAAATGAGTAGAAACCAGAAAGATGCACATTACAAATCTATATAAAGAACATTTTAATAAACAGGATTGTATAGGAAAGATTTAGGCTGCCTTGAGAGGCAGGGGGTTCACTCTGTATGGCTCCACAGAGGCTAGAAACCTCTTTTTGACCACATGAGGTGTAGTCAAGTGTAAGGACTAAGAGTTTGGATTCTCAAGTTAGACCGAGGTCAAGTCTACACTCTGTAGCTGATTTAGGCAAGATATTTAACTTCTCTGTGCTTCAATTTCCTCACCTCTAAAATAAGGATAATAGTAGTACCTTAATGATGATTTGCAGAATTAAATTAGTTAAAATGTGTGAATGACTTAGAATAGTGCTTGGCACAAGGCAAGGACTCTGTATGTGTTGTTTCCTTTATGTTATTGTTATGTCTAAAATATTTTTCATTCAGCAATTTCACTCTCAGATATACTCAGAGATTCAAAATGCATTATTAAAATGGCAACAAAGCCATAAATCTACCTTTTAAGGAAAGCCTATCATGGTCTAAGCACTTTACATATGTTATTTTATATAATACTAATTTAATTCATTAATATAAATTATATATTCCATATATTATCTAATATCTATTATATATGTATATTACTTCATATATCCCCGGTGAGATAAGTATCACATTTTTAGTGACATAAAATGTCATCAATTATAAGATGTATTCCAATTTCGGAGATTAAATTAAAGTGTGAATGCATGTATATCACAGGATCAATGACACATGGAAACCTTATTTCCCTTTTATCTCCCTTCATTTTTTAATATATTGGAGGTAAAGGCTAAAATAGTTTAGAAAACTTGTTCTAAATAATACAGCTTGTTGTTTTCAGAATCGGGATTTGACTTGAAAACACTGGATATTTTTTACTAAATTTCAGAGCTATAATAACAACAATAAAAATAGTAAAGAGAGTGAATCTTTCCCAACACATAGAAATGATAAATACTCCCGATAGCCCCAAATACCTTGATCGTTACACATTTAACAAAATTTCACATTTACTCCATAAATCTTCAAAGTATTATGCATTAACTAAAAAATTTTAAAAGTTCAAGAATAGCAATTACGCTGGTTTGATCATCACACATTGCATGCATATATCAAAATAGTACATGTACCCCCCTAAATATATTCAACTCTTATATATCAATAAAAAAAGTTCAAGGACAGGAAAAAAATAGCAAAAGAAGAACAACTAATGGAATATGAATGATTCAATAATACAAACATTAAACATCCTCATGTAAACCACAAACCAAGAAAAAAAATCTATGAAAAGAATTAATATACTAAATATATGCAATTTAACATACGACCCAAATACATTGTCACATCAACATTTTTAAAAA